>PVIC010008750.1:0-47370 GCA_004025085.1 Thryonomys swinderianus
TGGCTCTGAGCTCACTATGTAGTCCAGGCAAGCCTCAAACTCAGCAATCCTCCTGTCTCTGCCTCCCAAGTGCTGGGATGACAGGTGTGAGCCACCACGCCTGGCACTGTGGTATGTGGTATTGATTGCTGGTGGGCGTGAGTCTCCACACCCAACATTGTATGTGGTTTCCGGGGATCGAACTCAGGACCTTGTGCTTGTGAGGCAGGCACCAGAACCACTGAGCTAACCCTCCGGCCCCTAGACTGACCTTTTGACACACCTACTTTACCCTGTCTATAGAACAGACACTTATTAAAATGTCTATCAAACACACACACACACTATCATTGTCAGATTTAAAAAAATTGATAGTTCAGGTGTGTTAAATCTTCTACTGTCTTTTTATATCAGACCTTGATTTGGAGGTTACAACTTGTGAATACAAATAGAAACAGATTTCTTTCCAAAATAAGAATAAATTTTAATATCTTCTAGTTTCTCTAAGTTATTTAGTCCTTGTTTTCTACCCAATGTATATTTATAAGGAATCATTATGTATTTCTTCTTTTAACATTGGCCTTACTTTCTTAGTTTTATAGGGAGTTAATATATTCATATGTGTTATTATTATTATTTTTTTTTTTTTTGAGACAGGGTCTCGCTTTGTAGTTCAGGCTGGCCCTGAGCTCACTATGTAGCCCAGGCAAGCCTGGAACTCAGCAATCCTCCTGTCTCTGCCTCCCGAGTGCTGGGATGACAGGCTTGAGCCACTATGCTTAGCACTGTGGCATGTGGTATTGATGGCTGGTGGGCATGAGTCACCACGCCCAGCAGTGTATGTGGTTACCTGGGATTGAACTCAGGACCTTGCACTTGCGAGGCAGGCACTGGAACTACTGAGCTAAATCTCCAGCCCCTGTGTTATTATTTTTGATATATAAGCACTTGTTTCTATTTTGTTAGTGTTCTGTACTGTTTCTTTGCATCTCTGATTTTTTTTCTGCCTTTGGTTAGTTTGAATTTTCCGTTTCTTTTTTGCCAGCTTTTTCTTCAGACTTTTTTTTTCTGTTTTAACCTTTTTACTCTAATGCTTAGTTTTGACATACGTTGCAGAATCTACATCTGGTTAATAGTGTTTTATTCAGAACACTTGAACTCTGATCTCCTGGCACAAAGATTTCCATTTACTGCTGTCTAGTAATTGAATCCTACTCTGTTTGCGTATCTTCCAAATTAATCAGTTATTTGTTTTTTAAAAGATGACTGATAATTGTCTAGCTTTATGTATATGATTTCCATGCACTCACTGTCATTTCTTTTAACCACTTGTGAGTTCAACTTCTATCTGGTTAAAGTATGTTCTTCAGTGACAGTTTCACTCAAAATATGTGAGTTTTAAATGCCATACCTTTTCTTGAAAGTATTTTTATTTTACTTGCATTCTTTTAAAGTGGTGTTTGGCTAGTTTCAAAATTCTAAATTAGTAGTAACTTTCTTTTAGTGGTATGAAAATATGTCAGTATCCTTTGCTGTTTATTTTCGTCATTGTTATAAATTTTACTCCTTTGCAAGTAGACCCTCATAAGACCTTTTTTTCCTCTCTCTCCTTGTTTTTTATATTCATCAGACACTTCACAGTATGTCTGACTTGGTCATGGGTGGGCCACAATGTCTACCTTTACTCTGAGCATTTGGGGGTTTTTGGCTTTGAAAAGTTCTCAGCCATTGAATTGTGACAACTGTCTCATTCTTTGTTTCCTGTGCAACTTCTATTTGTGGCAGTTTGGAACCTCTCAGCCTCCCTTCTGTGTCTTTAAGGCTGCGTGTCATTTGTTTATCTGGGTCTTGTTCTGTATTTTGGTTGATGTTCTCAGATCTGTGTCCCAGATCCCTTCTCTTTTGGGCTATGCCTTGCCCACTATTCAACCTGTCCATTTATGCTACTTGTTATGCTAGAAACCATGTGTAGTTTCTGCTAAATGCTTCTTTAGATCTGTCTTTTCTTCTTTGGTGGCTTTATTTTCTCTTTTATCTTTGAATATTTCAAGTAGGCTTATTTAGGGAGCCCCGGCAGTGCCCTGGTACTGGTTCTGGGGGTTTACCTCCTTTGGGTGCTTCATCCCCCTTTGCTGAATGTTGGTCGGACCTCAGATGCAGAAGGACCCCTTAAAGAGGGGCTTCACTTCTTCACCTGCCAGGAGACTCTAGTTTTTGCCAGTTCCAAACAAGTGTTTTACGTTTTTAATTCTGAAAACTGTAGCACAGTTTATCCAACATATAGTTATGATGAAGAACAGATAGAAGCCTGTAGCTTGGAGCTCATAACGACACATTGGAAAGGTGCAAGTACATGTTAAATTAGCAGAATAAACTTAATTCTCCATTTTAAATAAAAGTGAGTTCAATGAGACAGCCTAAGTGTGTAAGTAGGATACAAGTGTCAGTGTAATTTGCATGTGTGAATTTGAGTAGATTTTTGAATTACTGTAAAATGGCATTCAGCTTAGCTACGTGAAAGTTCACAGATGGTCTTGTAACAACTTGCTGAGATTCTAGGATCTGCTTCGATATGGTTTGGCAATGTTGGCCAAGACCGAGGAGCTGGGTATTTAAGAAAATAAATTATAGAAATCAATTATAGATATTTTTTTAAACTCTCCATTATGTTTAGATTGTCCTCAGAAAAGTCTTGGTTTGTTTTTGTGTGTTTCAAAGCTTTAATATTATCTACCAGGGTTGTTTTTTAACTTACTGTTTTTGAAATTACATAAATCTTAATTTTCAGAACGCTGTTCTGTTTAGCCAAATATACACTCAGTAGGATGAAATTAAAGCACATGTATTTTAGTCTAAAGGTTTTCTGTCCAGCAGCATGTATTTTGTACCTAATGACAACTGTGTAGCCAAGTTTGGTTTTGTAACATGTTAAATGAGGTGAAGATGTGCATTATTGCTAGCAGACTTAATAAGCAATCTTATCAGTTATATTTTCTGCTACTTTAAAAATTTGTAAATTGTTGAAGCCTGGTACTTTAAATTGTATATATCACCATGTCACTTTTAATGTTATGAATCTCATAAATGAGATTCATAAATGAATATCAGAAAAATGTCACAGGGTTGCCACTTGGCTTTCAGGCCTTGAGTTGCTATCAGTTAGGCATTAAGAACTGCTGCTCCGTGGCCAGTGTCCTGTGCCCACTCATTTCCATGTAAGGCCTTGAAGGTAGCTCTCCACGCTCTGGCTAACTTGTTTTCTATCTTCTCAACTTGATGTTTTCTTTAAATTCTGCTCCCCGTGGCCTCCTGTAAGCTCTGCTCTCTTTCCTCGTGGTGCTTCATCTCCTGTTTGGTGTTGCTTGCTTGTGTCCCATCTGCTGTCCTCCCTTCCCCTCTGCCTTGCTAGGCCCAGAGAAGCTATAAGACTAAAACTCTGACTTCAGTGAAAAGCCTCCCTCAGTTTCCAGCCAGGCTTTTCTCATTCTTGGGCTAAATAGGATCACACAAAGGCCATTTGATGTTGGGTTTCTGTGTTGGCAGTTATATGATGAAAGACACAGTGCCCAAATCTTCCTGCGACTGCCATTTTGGAACCTCTAAATCAAGACCGTGTAGCTGAGGAAGTCTGACTCCTTGCCAGCCCACCAGCTGGGGTGTAGCTGTATTCTTAGTATATGTGCAGCCGAAGCAAGCACAGTAGCTGTATTCTTAGTGACAGCTTGCGGTGTGTGCCTGGAGCTGAGCATGGCCGTGGACAGTAGTTGTGCACACTTACTTGGAGTGTTGTTAGTCGATACAAATGACTGACTTGTTACTTATCAAGTGACCCCAGGATCTTATGTCTGAGGTTCGGGTTTAAGAATTGAGGGTAAGCATGTCCTGGAGATTAAGAGGGCTGTAGATTCTCTACTGTTTACATTGCCCTTTTTCTCCTTTTCACCTGGTACTGTTAAGTCTGTATTTGCTGGTAATAGTGTTTGGATTTGTGTGTGTGTGTGTGTGTGTTTTCTATTAACTAGGAAAAATGTCACCTCGATTTCTTCCATTTTTGATTTACACTTTTAATGGTTTCAAGAACATCACAAGTAGTGTCTTGGCTGTTGATGACTACTGTTTTTATTTGAGAATTATCCATTCTTCTCTGCTGCATTCCTAAATTTTAGGCTCAGTAGATAAAGAGGATCAGCATTTGGCTCCTTGGAGTGGCTGGTTATAAATAGACCGGAAAATAGCAACAAGCTGGGCTGCTGGTTACTAATGGCCCTTTTTCAAATACTTAAAAGCAAATGATTCATCAAATAGAATCACTACAAGCAGAAACCTGCCAATTTGTAGAATTTGACTCCTCCTAATCAGAGTAAGGCAACAGGATGTTGAGTTCCTGCTCTGCACCTGATTAAAGCCAAATGCAGAAGGAGCAGCTGGGAGGAGGAGGAAGCTCAAGACCGTCTCAGCTGGGGGCAGAGTAGCCACAGAAATCCAGAGGAAAATGCTCTTTTGAAAAAGTCTTCCACATTTGTTTTATTTTCCACACATACGGGTAGATAAGCACACAATCCCAGGTTTTAACTTTTTTAGAGCAATGCTCTGTGTACTTTTAAGGAAAACAGCAAACCTACTGGTGTATGAATTAAGCAAAATTTCTCCTTTTGAGAGTATTTTCAGATAATTTTCTATCCTAATTTTGTCATATTCTGTCTTTAGACATTTAACTTTTAAAACAGTTTAATTTATTTAATATTAGTGATTTCTTTCATTTTGCTTCCATTTTAAGAACTTTTCATCAATAAGGGATGCTTTGATTTTGATTTTTTTTTTTTTTTTTTTTTTTTTTGAGACCGGGTCTGGCTTTGTAGTTCAGGCTGGCCCTGAGCTTGCTATGGAACCCAGGCAAGCCTCGAACTCAGCAATCCTCCTGTCTCTGCCTCCCAAGTGCTGGGATTACAGGCGTAAACCACCACACCCTGCACTGTGGTATGTGGTATTGATTGCTGGTGGGTGTGAATCACCTCGCCCAGCATTGTATGTGGTTACCGGGGATCGAACTCAGGACCTTGCACGTGCGAGGCAGGCACCGGAACCACTGAGCTAAATTTCCGGCCCTGATTTTGATTTTTAAAACATATATGCACCTGGATTCATTACAGTCTTTTCCCATGTTAAATCAAAACATTGGTATTTATTGGTATTACTGCTACTCCTTTTAATATCTTTATAATGGTAAGCTAAAACTTTGCTTCCCCAATAATAAGTTTTTTAAACATTTGAAATATTTACTGACCCTTAATTTAAATTGTAGGTCTGAGAAATTAATAAAATATTTGTTCATTTTTATTTTACCTTTGCTTCTAAAATTTGCTGTTTAGTATTCTGTGTTTTATCTTTGAAAACTGATACCCACATACATGTGTAGTATTTATTTACTCCCAAATTATAAGCTTTATGCAAATACATTTAATCTTGACATATAATATGTACAAACTCTGGTTTGTTGCATAGTTCTATAATTCCTAAAGTTAATCTTCTCAAAATAGCATTTTCTTGGGACAGTTACTTTAACTGTATATGGTATCAATCATATCAACAAACTTCTGGGCTTTTGCTAATTTAAAATTTTAGCTTAAACATGTATCTTCAGATTTGGAAAACCAGCAGAAATGTTCCAAGAAATGAAAACTACACAACAACATCAATTTGAGTACGTGAAAATTCTTAAACACTCATAGGCTGAATGCACCAGTATGAAGAAAGGATTATACACAGTAACCAAGGGGGATTTAACTTCATCTCCAATTGTTTGAAAGACCTATTACAGTCAGTTAGTAGAACAAAGGACAGAAAGCAGACTTTTATCTTTGCAGACACTGAGAAAATTCCACATTTTAAAAATCCAACACCCTGTTGTGATGTTCTCAACAAACTTAGAACTCCTCTAAGTTAAAGGGCATCTGTAAGAAAGGCACCACTGAGCTGAGGCTGTGGTGAGGAGCAGGAGAAGCCCTGAGCTCCTTCCGTTTCTGTTCGGCAGTAGCTTTTCACCCAGGGAGAGAGGCCGGGGAAAGAATATTTACTGTCCCTTAATTTAAATTGTAGGTCTGAGAAATTAATAAAATATTTGTTCATTTTTATTTTACCTTTGCTTCTAAAATTTGCTGTTTAGTATTCTGTGTATTATCTTTGATAATTGATACACACATACATGTGTAGTATTTATTTACTCCCAGCAGGCAGCCATGTTAGGGGGACAATTGCCCTGGCTGGAGACATAGTTTCGTATTCTTATATAGATGATCCTAAGAAATACACTAGAAGTTAGTACAGCTAGTAAATGAGTTCAGCAAAGATTCAGGATATAAAGTTAATATAGAATATATTATTGCATGTCTGCATTGTCAGTGGCCAGTACACCCATGAAAACATTAGCCGTCAGGGAGGTGTAAATCAAAAAGCACAAGGAGATAGGCTGCTTGCACCTGTGAGGGTGGCTGTAGTCAAAGACAGTGACATCAAGGACCAAGATACGGGTAATCAGGGCCGTATTCACTGCTGCTGGGATGAGAAGTAGTGTGGCCACTTGGGAAGCTGTCTGGCAGTTCCTTGAAAGGTAGGGTAAGGGTTAGGGTTAGATTTTTTCTGCATATATTTTAACCCCACAATATGCTTTCATTGTTTTTATCATTTTTACTTTAATTTTAAAAGAAATGTTACATCTTTATTTTTTTACATCATTATTCTGATCTTTATTCTTTGCATATATGGAAAATTTTTGGAACTGTATACTCGGTTTGGTACAGTTTTTGTTCAGCCTGAACATTTACATGTCAGTTCTATCAGCCTAGTTGTAATGAATTTCCCAGCTCTTTTCTTCTTGTCTGCCTGAACCTGTCTTTGTTTTTTTGGAAGGTTGTTTTCAGGGGACATATACATATTAAAACATATATTCTGTTTTCTATCATTTCTGACAAGTGCTCTCCAGTCCTTCTTATCTTTTTTCTCCCATAGGTCATTTCTCCTTTATTTGTACATTTTCTCTGTATTGCTAATTTACAATAATTTGCTTGTGATATGCTGTGGGGTTTTATCCATGTTTATCCTTTGCAGGTTTATTAGTTTTCTTGGATCTGAAGGATTAAAATCTTTATCAAATTATAAAGTTTTACATGATGGTATCTTGAAATGCCGTTCTTGCATGTCAAAAACATTTAGGTTACTTGACTTTTTCTGTTGACCAGTGAGGTTCTGATCAGAATAAACAGAGCTATCTCCTCTGGAGGGTACAGTAATGTTATCGTTATCTGATATCTGATTAATTCCACTGTAAAGATGAAGATCACATTCTTAATTTCCCTTTTTTTCATTATTCAGTAAACTTTATTGGTACATTATATACACAGCTCACAATCACACAAAGCATTCGGGAATTTGTACCAATATGTGACACAGGTCAATTCTCATTTTTACCCACATCCCTGCCCACCCACCCCCTCCCCACCCCCTATATACATACTCTTTTATTTTTTTCCAAATCATATTTATTCCTTCTCCTCATTACGTTCCCACCAAATTCCTTTTGGATATTAAAAAAACTATCATACATTCTAGAGTTCCTTTACTTCTATAGGTACTTATATCAAAGAAAAGATATGGTATTTACATATCTGTATTCTATTTATTTCACTTATTAGTGGGTTTTTTTTTTTTTTTTGAGACAGGGTCTTGCTTTGTAGTTCAGGCTGGCCTGAGCTCATTATGTAGCTCAAGCAAGCCTTGAACTCAGCAATTCTCCTGCCTCTGCCTTGCAAGTGCTGGGATTATAGTCTTGAGCCACCAAACTCAGTATTTGTGGTGTGTAGTACTGATTGCTGGTGGGCATGAGTCACCATGCCTGGTACTGTTGTATGTGGTTACCAGGGATTGAACCAGGGATTTTGCACTTGCTAGGTAGGCTCTGGAACCACTGAACTAAATCTCTGGCCCTCCCATTTGTAATTGATAATAGCAGCCTGTATCACATTTTATTTTTGGCACTTTTTTTGTTTTGTTTTGTTTTGTTTTTTGAGACAAAGTTTCACTTTGTAGTTCAAGATGGCCTGAACTCACTATGTAGTCCAGGCAAGCTTCAAACTCACAGTCTCTGCATCCCGAGTGCTGGGATTACAAGCGTGAGCCACCATGCCCAGCATTGTGGTATGTGGTTGCTGGGGGTCAATCTCTGGACCTTGCGCTTGCCAGGTACACACCGAACCACTGAGCTAAATCCTTGGCCCCATATCACGTTTTAATCGTCATCTTGGTGTGATTAGGTTGTTTTCTATCAGTTTTTAATCTCCTTTCTTTCTGATGTTCTGGTTTCAGCAATAGATTTACACCTGCTTCATGCTGTGTTATCCATTGTCAGTCTGCTGCTCTGAATACATCAGGGTCCTTTACGAGAACTTCATTGTCCTTCAAGTTATATGCAGGAGTGCTGGGCTTCCCCCAGGATTCTCCCGAAGTCCCTTCCACCCTATGTCCTTGCTCTGCTCTCCTGCTGGACCCTCTCCCCACCCACCTTCCTTCCAGGGGTCCTTCCTGGGCCTCGATGGGAGCCTCCTAGTGGAGGAAGAGGAGTTTCATCGGGGCTTCTTATAACTCTGCCTTTCTTAGCCCATCGCTGGGCCCATGTCCTTCTTGAGTTCTTTATTCAATGGTACAAAAGTAGAATTCCTTTTTGAATATTAAGGCTATAAAATACTCTGAACCATCTATAGTTGTGAATTGTTTTTCCTTTCCTTGAAAAGTAGAAGATAAAAAAGAAACTTCTTGTATTGTGTTATTTCACGAGATAAGATTTCTCCTACTCAGGCCAGAGACTTCTCTTCTGTCTGAGGCTCTTTGGATGCTGTTCACTTGACATGGCCCGTGCTTAGTCTGAGGGAAAGTGTCCTGTGCGTGATTTTCTTCTGCTGTAGCCCTGATAAGCATTGGGTCTGCTTTTTCCTTTGCATCATCTCTTGCAGTGAGAAAACTTCCCTAACATGTCCCGTCAGTTCATTTGGGACACTGTGAAAGAACTCACTGAAGTGATACCATCTGCTTTTCTTTTCTTTTTTTTTAAAATTGAATTCTTTATTGGTACAATTTATATACATCTCACAATCACATATAACATTGGGGAATTTGTACCAGTATATGACACAAGTTAGTTCTCATTTTTACCCATATCCCTACCCACCCACACCTCCCCACCCCCATTATACATACTCTTTTATTTTCTTTCTGAATCATATTTATTCCTTCCCCTCATTACATTACCACACCATATTTCCTATGGAAATTTCCCACTCTATAAAAACTGTCATACTTTCTAGAGCTCATTTGCATCTACAGGTGTTCATGTCAAAGAGACATGTTCTGTATCCTTGGCTATCTAGCTACCTTCTTTTAAGCTGTGATGTTCTGTGTCTGTGTATTTCTTTGTGTCATGGAAAGCTTCTGGCTTCTTCAGCAAGGTGATTTTCAAGTCATCATGGACAACAGAATGAAACAGTTTTTGTAGCAGAAAAAAAAAGAAACAGATGAATATTGGAAATTCAGACAGTTGAAGAGGAGAAATGCCATCCATTATCCAATTTATGTACTTATGTAGCCCTGGCTTTTACATGATTAATGAGCTTTCTTGGTTACCAACACAGTGAATTACTGAGATACAATTCGAAATGGATGGTGCAGACAGGACTGAAAGATTCCTGTGCTCACGTCTGACAGTTTTGCGAAACAGATTTCCCCTGCCTTTAAAAAGCGGATCTCTGCCCTGCGAAAAGTCCCCAAGCCTTCAGCTTGGGAGTCCTGGACTAGTATGGCTTTGCCAGCTGTTAGTCACAGGACCAAAGCTCTCTGAAGTGTAATTTTCTAAGCCATTTGCTCCCAAATGACCACATGTCAGAGATAGTGATGCTGCACCTCCCACCCTGGCACCTGGTTTCATAGGCTCCATGTGCCTCTTGGGAAGGTAGCTGTGCACCAAGCATAGGGGCAGAGTTACAGAGGGAGGCAGAAATGAGTCAGCGCCCTCTCACGGCTGGCACTGCCTGTCACTTTTTCTCCGTGGTGTTGAGCATCGATAAGGAAGCAGCGGCGTGTGTAGAGTCCAGGATGTGTGAATGTGCATGTGGAGCTGGAGGGACAAAGGCCGAGGATGCACTGCTGAATGTCACTGGCCATTCGAGAAGTCCAACTTACACAAACGTGACCATTTCCCTGTGTGAAGTTAGCATCATAATGCCTGGCCCATAGGATTGTTATGAGGGTTAGATGAAGTGCTGACTATGAAATGGTAGTAATAACATTACATCTTGCTTCCTGTTTTAGTTTTACAAAGTGAACAACAAATTCAGTAACTTTCTCTTGATGCAGTAAGAAAAACAGAAACCAAAATGAGAAAATTAACTTTTTTTGTTGTTTTTGGTTTTTTTTTTTTGAGACAGGGTCTCACTTTGTAGTCCAGGCTGGCCCTGAGCTCACTATGTAGCCCAGGCAAGCCTCAAACTCAGCAATCCTCCTGCCTCTGCCTCCTGAGTGCTGGGATGACAGGCGTGAGCCACCACGCCCGGCACCGAGGTATGTGGTATTGATGGCTGGTGGGCATGAGTCACCACACCCAGCATTGTATGTGGTTACTGGGGATCAAACTCAAGGCCTTGCGCTTGTGAGGCACCACAAGGAACCTCACTGAGCTAAATCTCCAGCCGAGAAAATTACCATTTGCAGTAGTGCAGATGACTTTCAAATTCAAAAACAGAAAAGAAAAAAGAAAAACAGGCCACTTGAGAGCACAGTGGGGAAACAGTATAACCTATGTAACCTTCTTTAGTGTGGAAGGAAAAAAAAAAATGGAAGTGTCACAAGGAAATCAATGCACTTAAAAACTTAACTTTTGATGGAATTTTAGTTGTAAATAACCAGAGAGAAAATGTTCTCTGGAGATGCACGTGCTTAGAGTTGGGTAAGAGTGTCCACTTTTAATTATGCAAAAGCTCGGATGTACCCTACTGGTGTTGTTTACTTTGTGTTGTTGGGTCACTGGGGCGGTACAATTTGTAGTTTTCGCCCCATGACCTGCTCCTCTCCCCCCCAAAAAAAGAGGAAAGGAAAAGAAGAGAGGCCAGCTCTTCAGGGTGTGGTTTCATAGTGCTTGCTTGCCTCCGGGAATTTAGACACTTCCCTGCTCTTCCTGCCTGAAGCTGCCCAGGGCTGAGCTTGTGCACATTTACCCCACCCATCAAAACTTGCTCAGTTTGTGTGTGTGATAATTTGTTATTTTCTACTGTATTTTCAAGTGGGCAAAGAATAGTCCATGTGAAATTTTCTTTTATGTCATTTCTTTCTGCCCCTAGGCAAAGTTTTAAAACAAAAAATTACATAGATTAGTAATTTCCTTCTGCATAAAACATACAGTGTTTTACTAAAACAGAGCCTTTTGGATAGAGTAGAAAAGGTGGCAGAAAATATTGGTGGCCAGACATAATAGAATGGTGTTGAAAAGTGTTCTTTTTTTTTCCAGTTAAAGTGTATCTATAATATAATGTATGCATTTTAGGTTTATCTATCGATACATAAAAATTCTGTCTTGTAGCATTTGCTAAGAAATGTGTTATTGACATAGTTTTAGAAATCAGTCTTTCTCTGTTACAACAGAAACCTGTGGATTTAATGGTTTCTGGATTCCTGTCTGTATAACTCGGTGGATGGAGGCCGCTGGCTCAGATGCCTGGATTTGGAAAGGGGGACCTGGAGGTCACTAGGGCGGGTGTCTCGAGTGGAGACTGACTGGGAAGCAGTTAGTATGGTACGCTAAACTGGGTGAGGGAAAACTCGCCTTCAGGAGTTAGAAAGGAGCCTTGTTAGAAATGAGGAGAGAGGTCTGAAGAAGGAGAGAGAGGGTGGGCTCAGTCACGGAAGACTGCACCGTGAGTCGGATGCAGGGAGAAGGTGGAGCAGGTGGCACTGAGCGTCCCTGAGCGGAGCCGCTGCGTGCACGGAGTGTGTGCTGCCTGTGCTTCTGGTTTCTCTGAGGAGAGCACACTGCCTTTCCGAATGGGGGAGACAGACGGCTAGCTTTCGGCTGGACCGGCGGGGTAGCGCGATGGAGAAGTAGTGGTCCTGATAGAGTGAATAAAGCGATAGGTTGGATTTTGGCTTTCCTCTGTTTTACCTAGATTTCTTTTGGAAAATAAGCCGCACGACTAAAACTGTTAAACCAGATTTCACATGTCAAAATGTTAGTTGATTTAAGTTGTAACTCCAGTCTCTGTCCATTCCAGAACACATAAATTTGTCTCTACTTTTTCCCTTACAGAGTTGAAATCATAAAGGGACAATTGTTTTCTGAGGGGCGAATGGCCATTGTAGACTGGCTCCGACTAGAGTTTTCTTACCTCTAGCTTGGACCATACAGTTGAATTCCCTGAATCCTAGTGATACTTAACATCTTGCACAAAGTCTTGTGTTTTGAGGTAATTTAAAACCTTATTAATCCAGGCCCCATTGAGTCAGGATTTGAGCTATTCCAGACACAAGCCTTATTAAAACTCACCATAACAGTCTCTGAAAAATGTTCCACTAAGCAAACTAATAGTGAAAACAAGATTTGAGCTAGAATGTTCAAACTACTTAAAACAGGACTTTGTTTATAAGTACCCTTAAGCACTTCTTAAGTATTTGAGCAGCTCTCACTTATAAACTGTCCACGCACCCCTATCTAGTTATTAAATCTACGGATTCATAATGTGTAACATTTTATTAGTTTAACTGTAGTCACTGAATTTTATAGATATGCTTCGGCAGCTAAGGACAAACATTAGCTGAAATAAGATCGGTATTCCAAAAGATCGGTATTGAATCCAAATGTCAGAAACCCACTTAAAATTTTCTTAACATTTGGATCTGTCTTGGCCCCTATACTTCTATCGCCTATGCCTTATTTCCATCCCTTCTGCACACTCCCATCTTAAGCAGTATCCGTGAAGCAGTCAGGACTTCTTTCCTGTGACCTGAGAAAGGGGCATAGAATTCTAGAGCTTCCGTCTCAGCCACAAGACCCAGGATAGTTCAGAGGACTTCAGTCAGCACAGTACTGAACAGACCCTAGGGGTGGAACCTGTGTCATGTCTGCTGTGTCTCGCAGCTCCCGGGCTGGCAAGGGTTCCAGTATATAATATCTGGTATTGTGGAGAAAGACTTAAGATGCAAAAAAAAAATTATTTTTAAAATAGTTGTTATAATAAATTATAAAATTCAAAAAAGTGACTAAATTCTGTTCTTAAATTTTGAGTTGTTTCGAACTCATACTGATAAAGGGGGAAGAGACGTAGCTCCCAAACCTGTTAGACAGCCAAAGCTTGAATTTGTGTTCTGTAAAACTGAAGAATGAATTCTAGGAGCATCAGAGGTTAAGAGTAAGAAAAATTATTGAGAGATAGCTTCTGCCTAAGAGCGACAGAAGGGAACCTGAAAGTGGATTGCTCCACCCACCCGGCTTCTCAGGGGTCTTTTATGGGGCAAAGGTGAGGCAGGTTCAAGGTAGGACAAAACTATAGTCAACTAATAGCATTACAAGTACAGTGGCTTAAGTCATATTGGTCCAATAATAAATCACTAGATGGAGAAAACCTTGATCAACCAGTGAGGTTACAGCAAGTATAGTCTCTCAGGCAGTATTGATTAAGTAGGGATCTAGTGGGAAAGCAGGTCACACAGCAAGCATACAATGATTTTCCATCAGGGATCTTTCCTGGGAGGGTGGGTAAGATTTTGGCTCCAACCCAGGTGATTGATACCTATTTAGAATATCAATCACTGCTAGTTTTCCTATTTGGATGTGGTAGCTTCTCTCCTTTTACACTACCAGCCTGCGGTGAATGTGTCTATATCATCCTCCATGTTGGCTCCTCAGGGATCAGCCCTGTAGTCTAACTGCCTACCAAATGTCTAGTCAATTTACGTACTTACAATAGTAACAGGTATCTATTTAAGAATGTCTGGGGGCTTTACACACACATAGAGTTGAACCCACACACAGCTCTGCACATGCTGAGCGTACCTGTAGCACTGAGCTACAACCCCAGCCCCAGTGGCGGTGTCCTGATGGCTCCCGTGGCTTGTGATTTCCACTGAGCCCTCTGCCCAGAAAGTGTGCTCCAGAAGCTTGGCTGTTTTAAATCTAAATCTGTCTTTTTAGGGAATAGGTGTTTCATGACTAATAAATATTTTTTAAATTGTTCATCTAATGGCTTTCTTTTTGGCCTTTTGGCAATGGGCATACTCTAGAAGGTTTAATAAGTAATTCTGAGTGTAGAGATGCACACCCAGATTAATTTCTATTTTAGTGACCTCTGAATGCTTGATCTGCTTTCAAAGAGGAGGGTCCCTCCCCCTAAGCTGAACTCCAGGAGTGGACAGTTAAGTCTGGGGACCGTGCTCCACCCAGGGCAGGGTGTGATGTGACCATCCCACCTGCTCAGCACCAACGTCCTTGAGGTAGAACCTGGGGTTTCATAGGGGTGGGCAGGTGCTCTACCACTGGGCTAACCATAGCCCACCCTCATGTCTTAATGTAAGGCAGGGTGATATCTGCATGCCAAAATAGAAATCCTTACATTGGATCTTCACCAGAAATTTGGGCAAAAGTAGCCTTCTTGGGCAGATACAGTATTGAAAAGGAGATGATAATGGAAGAGGAGCCTAAAATAATGGATCTTGGCACTGGGCTTCCCCTGGCTCTTTTGAAAGTTGTCCATTCATTCTTAAATTGGTTCTGTCTTTCCCTATTGCAAAGCCTCTGTCAGAATTCAAGAACTTGTTAAATAATTTTTCATTCTAGTTCACCTGCTGAGACTGTAAGACAAATGTCTGGTGATTAAGGAAAATGACTGGTCCTATGTAGCCCTTTATTCCTAGGGAGTCTAACTCAAGCAGTGCCTTTAGAACTTGCTGCTGCTGCTGCTGCTGCTGCCTCTTAGAAAATTCTGCTCTAATTTTCATAAGACTTTTCTGAGCACAGAGTAAATGACAGGTAGTTTTAAATGTATTATTTAATAGACATATTGCTTGCACTGGTCATTGAGTTTTGCAGTACTTTGACTCATTGGAATTTTTATGTAAATTATTTTATTTATGGCTCTCTGATTTATGAAATTGAAATAATATGTACTCCTTCTGTACCTTGGAGTAATACAGAGGATATGAATCAGATCACATCTATACCTCAGAAGGGCTCTGATCCCACTTAAATATATATCATCATCTCACCATTTATCAGGTACATTATCATCGTGGCTTTCCCTGTAGCACTTAGGAGTGAGGCCATAAATCACCTCGTGGTCGGACTCTGATTGTGACTCTGGCGTTCCTGTACCAGGTGGGTTAGATTAGGAAACATGCACTTGATTCTCATGTGCTCTGTTGTACAGTCTTGTCTTGTGCTAGCCAGTGTTCTGCATGTTCAGACAGGGACTCTTTCATATTAAATGTATTATTTGTTCCCTGACTTTCCATAGGTTCCTAAAGAATCCCAACTTTTCTTTTCTCCGTTCTTTTCTTTACTTTTTTTTAACCTTTAATGAGTTTATTGGTACATTTCAGGTATGGATTATGATCACATTCATCACTAAGAATTTGCACCTGTACATGATTGCATCTTGATCTCATTTTTTTCCCATTCCCCTGCCCCCCATACAGCCCCCATCCCACCTATCCCGCCTATATGTATAAACTTTTTTTTTTTTTACCATCAAGTTGCCCCCCTCCCTGGCAGTTGCCCTTTCCCTTTGAGGATTTTCTTCTTATTTCACAATTTCTATCATACATTCTGGACTCCATTTACACTTGCAGTTTCTCATACTAGAGAAATGATATGGTATTCACACATCTGTGTCCTGTTTATTTCACTTACGAGTATGGCCTCAAGGTGCAAATACCTTGTACACCAAGCACTTCTCCATGCCAAGGTATGAATGATAGATCTTCCTGGCGTTATTTTTATAGTACCACTTTTGTTTTTTCGAGACAGGGTCTCGTTTTGTAGTTCAGGCTGGCGTTAAGCTCACTATGTAGCCCAGGGAAGCCTCAAACTCAGCAATACTCCTGCCTCTGCCTCCCGAGTGCTGGGATTACAGGCTTGAACCACCAAGCCTGACATTTGTGGTTCGTGGCACTGATTGCTGATGGGCAATTAGGCACCACACCCGGTATTGTTCTATGTGGTTACTGGGTATCTAACCAGAGGGACCTTGTGCTTGCTAGGCAGGCGCTGGAACCATTGAGCTAAATCTCCAGCCCAATAGCACCACTTTTGGAAAATAAAACTTCTGCATTGAGTTTGCGATCCACTTTAGATGGAGTTGAAGGTGCTAGTTACTCAACTAGCCCCTCACCAGGTAGATGTTAAATTTAATTTAATTTTCTAAGTAGTTATTTGTGTCCTTTTTCAATATTGTGTTGGTTATTTAGGGTCCTTTGTAATTTTAAAATCAGCTTCTCAGTTTTAGAGATAAAATATAAGAGCTAAAACTGATTTTAAAAAAACAAGAAGCATCTTCATAATCCTAGGTTTGTCAGTCAGTTTTTAGTTAGGGTGCCAAAGCTACAAGTAAGAAAGGAAATAAAATATTTATGAGTTGAACTGCCTCAAAATTTAAAAATTTTGTGCTTCAGAAGATACTCTGCAGAAACTGGGCATACTCTTGGAGGCTAAGACAGGAAGAGAGAGAGTGTGTGGGTCCAGCCTGAGTACTTAGCAGCTCAGTGAGATCTTGCGTTAATGAAAAGTAAAATAAAGAAGGAGGAGACAAGGGGAGAGAAAGAGTTGGGATGTAGCTCACTCCGAAGGTCCTGGATTCGATATCCTGTAACACATGCGCGCACGCACATGCACACACGCACACACGCACACACACCATGAGAGAGGTGAAGGGTAGCTCACCCAGTGGCTACTGTTGGCAAAGCCTATCTTAGGAAAAGACACATTTGCAGGATATGTAATAACTTACCACTCAGTCATAACAAGATAAACGGTCTAAGTAAAAAGTGGGCCAAGGATTGAGAGATGCTATAATTTGGGTGGTAAATGTTCCACAAAGTCCTTGTTCTGGGCACTTGGTTCCCCCAGCAGTGAGCTCTTTACAAAGTGGGTCCTACGGGAGTTCCTTACGTTTTTAGGGGTGAGCCCGGATGGGTTCTTGGTCCTTTCTTCCCGTCCTGTGTGTCCTGGCCTTTCCTATCCATGCTGCTGTGCCAAGCGTACCCCACCGCTGCTACCCCACTCCCTCACCGGAGGCCCAGAGCATCACGGCCAGCAGAGTGTGGGCAGAACCTCCAAAACTGTAAGCCAAAATAAAGATTTTCTCTTTTAAATATCTCAGATGTTTTGCGAAGTGATGGAACACTGACTAACACACTTGACATCGCTAGTCAGTGGGCAGCGTGAATGAACCACGGTGGGCGCCGCTGCGTGTCCTGTAGACTGAAGACGGAGACGCTGGCACGGTCCTGACGAGGAAATGCGAGGAGCGCCCGGACACCGCTGCGGGTCTGCCGGTGCGGCCTCCGTGGGGATGGCCCGCAGCTCCTCACACGGGGCAGCGCAGGGCGGCCCATCCTCCGCGGCCCCTTCGGTCAGCAGCCCAAGACAAGAGGGGCCGCGGCTCGGAAAAAACCTGCGCAGAACATTGCAGCACTCTGCCTAGTCACGAGGAGGGAAACGGGGCCCGTGTGCCGGAGCGTCGCACTGTGGTGTGCGAGGGGTTATTAGCCAGCCATAAAAAGAAGTGAAGTACTGAGAGTTGCTACAATAGAGGACAAACTTGAGAACAACGTGAAAAGAAAGAAGGCATTCACAAAAGGTCACACTGTGTCAGAAATAGTACTAGAAACAGGGCTGAGCGCATCTGCCTGAGCAGACCAGGGCTGCCGCAGGTGGGAGGTAGGGAACGGCCGCTGCGGATACAGGCTTCTTTCTGGATGATTAAGATGTTCTAAAATCAACTGTGGTGACACTTGCAAAAAGCTGTCTGTTACTAGTAACTAAACTTCAAGGACTTAAGCAAAATATCACGGTAACAGATTTAAGTACGTACAGATAAATTTTTCTGCTCATAAAATATGCTTTCTGAACATATGAAATTAACACATCTTCAACTTTTGTGTGTGTATGAGAGAAGTGCGGTTGGCTCCCCATCCTGACACTTTTGTCTTTACAATCCTGCGTCTTTGTGGTGGTCGTGCAGGGTGAGTGTGTGCGTCTTCCCCTTGCCCTCCAGCAGGCGTTTCTCAGGCTGCTTCTGAAGGACTCAAGCGCCGGCTCCCTGCTCACGTCTCTCCATTCCAGCGCAGTATTCAGAAGTGTGTGTCACTGAGACAGCCAGGTGTGCCTGCCTTGCCAGGGCCGGGCGTGGTGGCTCACGCCTGTCATCCCAGCACTCGGGAGGCAGAGGCAGGAGGATGGCTGAGTTCAAGGCTTGCCTGGGCTCCATAGTGAGCTCAGAGCCAGCCCGAACTACAAAGTGAGACCCTGTCTCAAAAAAAAAAAAAAAGAATACTTACCTGACATTCCCTGCTCCTTAGGATTCAATCACCAGGAAACCAAAAGGAAAAAGAAAGAAATAGTAGAAAAGAGAGAAAATCACATGAATGCACTAAGAAACAGAAGAAAACGGCAGCGTTTCAGAAGATCTCGATTGTCCTCAGTCTCTGTTCCCCCTCTTCAGACCAATGGAATGCTCAGAGTTTTTGTGAACATACATCCTTCCACAGTAGGGATGGTTTTATCTCCCCTGGATATGTGCCTGGGTCTACATTCTAAGAAATTACTTTGAGTACAAAGGATATGTGCCAACTCCTTGTAAGAATCCAAAAAATTGGGGATTTAGCTCAGTGGTAGTGCATGTGCTTAGCAAGTGTGAGACCTTGTGTCTGATCCCCAGCACAAACAAAAAAAGATGAATCCATGAATGGAATCAAATTCTGGCAGCACTCGTTCATTCATTCGTTCGTTTGCTACAGTGTCTCCTTATATAGCTCAGGCTAATCTTGCGCCCTTCCTGCCTCAGTCTTCCAAGTGCAGGCTCACAGTTGTGCACCGTGCTCAGCTAAATTTTAGACTAAGAATTGAGGGCCAGTCATCTGGATAGTGCAATAGTAGTTGGAAAGCATGTGGTCTTTGGTAATTGTGGAGATTCCATACCAGCCGTGTCTGTGTAGCAGCAGACTTAAACAATTGAAAAAGAAAGCCACTTTCCTCTCTTGGAAGTGTCTGTTTTCTAGCAGTGTAAGAGTCCAGCACAGCGGAGCACAGAGAGCAGGACAAAGGGCAGTGCGGAGTAGCCACCTTCTTCTGGTACATCCCATGGCCACGTGCTTTCCGTTGGTGCAGAGTGGGTCAGTTGGCTGGTTTTATGGGCTTGTCAGGGTTTACGGGGAGACTTCATGTAAGACTCTGCCACAGTCTGTGTTACGCTGACAGCAGCTCCGCGCTGCCGACTCCTGCCCGAGCGCCTGATAGCACACGCTCTGTGTACTCACGTGCTCCGGAGCTTTCTGTCGGACACACCTTCCTCTGCTTTTCGGGCTGCTGCCGACAGTCCTGTTACTTTTGCCCTGGTTGTCCAGTGGTGTTTTAAAGCTGGGAGGTGAATGAGTGTGATCCCATCTCTCCGTGAGCCTGCAAGTCTCTTGTGCCTCGTGTGTGCTGTTGACTGCGAGCCACTTCCTCGGCCTGTCCAGCAAATCGCCCTTGCCGTGGTCAGCTGCGAGCCCACCTCCCGGCCCTGAGCGTGTTTGCCTCCTGCCTCTGGGCTCATCAGCTGTCCGTAGCTCGCTCTGTGCAGTAAGCAGATCACAATATTCCTCCTTTGCATGTATGTGTTCCAGATATATCGTGGCTTCATTAATGACAAAACTCACGCTTTCTCCATCTTTCCATTCCCTACCCTGCACAGTGTCTGACTGGGGTAAATGTCCCATAAATGTTTGTTGAAGAGTTATTTATGGCTTGTCTTCTTGGCACGTGGTGAAAATTATAAGCTTACAAATTATAGAATATAGCATATCATTTCCCTCGTGGGAAAGCTGCAACAGTAAGAATTATTTTCAGAAGAGTTGTTAATATCACCTATGAGTATAGTCTTATACTTTCAGAAACTAACTGTGTATCATGATTTACGTACACTTGTTTTGTTTGAAGAGAGAGTTTGAAAGGCATGCATGTGTCTTTGTATGTGGAAACATGATAATCTATGTTTTTTTAGTGTAAAGAGAAAAGGAAAATAGACAGTGTATCTTAGGAGCCAAAGAATCTGAGTGCAGATTGAAGCTAAGAAAACTATTCAAATTCTTCAGGAGAGTACACACTTAAATCAGCTCTTAAATTCCTCTCTTGTAAGCTGCCCGTTCTTCCCCACAGTAAAGCAGGGATGACTGTGGAACATGTCAAAGGTTACTATTTTCATTTCCTTCATGCACTAAAGAAGAATGTTTTTAAGCCAGGAATGTAGGGTTCCCATGACAGGCGTGAGGACGGTGTGGACTGTACAGGAGCAGGGCGGTGAGGGGCGCGAGTCCCCCTCCCGTCCGCACGGGAGTGGGAGGACAGTGGTGGCCCAAGCTGACTGTCCCGGAGGGAGTCCACTGGGATTCTAGAGACAACCGCACGGTCTTCTTCCAGGCTCATGCTGCTCTCCTGCCTCTTCCGTCCCGCACTTTTAGAGGAGGCATTAAAGATTAAGGTCCAGAGACTGAGTAAAAAAAGTCGTTCTAACTTTACATTTTACGCTGCAAATATTTATAAAGTAGAGGTTTCTGATACATTTGAGGTTGAAGAACAAAGAAATAACAAAATATGATTCTAATGAGATAAGTAAAAAACCCTGTATAGCTTGGACGCTTGCTTGATGGAAACCCTTTCCTCTGCGGTAAGGTTTGGGTTTGCTCTAGCAGCTGGCAGCCCAGAAGTGTGTTGCATGGCTGTGCTGTGCCAGGGCGCACGGAGGAAAAGCCACGGACCCTGCCCCAGGGAGTGCACAGAGGGCCTGGCTTTGAGCTGCCAGAGGGCAGGAGCCGTCCAGCTCAGCTCTGGGACTCGGCCGGAGTTCAGCAGGTGAAGGGATCCAGAGGGAAGCACAGCCCCGTGCTGCCCTGTGATGAGATGGCGCTGCCTTGGCGGAAGGAGCGCAGAGGGCCGGGCACGCGTTGTGGTATGGGTCTGTGTGCACGGGGACGGGTGCCATGGCGGCAGAAGAAGGGTCGTGTCCTGGTCGAAAGGGCCCTGAGAGTTTGGACTTCAGAGGAGGATCAGCTCACGCTGGTGCTGTGCCATTTTTCTTTCAATAGCTCTTTCTTTTTAGTTATGAGATATGTCAAAGAAAGACCTATTGAAAAGTGGGCAGTGTGGCCCAAGGCCCGGACAGGGATGGGGACCAGAACACCTAGGGAGCCCAGCGGCATCCGGGATTATTTCACTCCACACGCAACTCTCACCGCCGGCTGTGTCCCAGCTGCTCTTCTGGGTGTTTGGGGCTCAAGGGTGACTTGCGACACATTTGGATCCCCGTATTCTGACCTTGTTAGGGCGCTGTGACCCCCTGCACTGTGCGTGCAGGATGGCTGTGGCCACAGAGGGCTGCTGTCTGTGCTGTGGCGAGAGCTCCAGGGGGCGGCCCTCCTCCCGCCGAGCGGACTCGCGTGGGGAGCAGCCGCGAGTCTGCTTCTCACTGACTCTAGACCTCAAGCTCGTGCTTCCGGAGCATGGAGTCCGCTCCCCACGGTGCTTCTGCTGCAGGCCCTGCGTGCTCGAGCTCAGTGTGCTGTTCCTGTGGCCTCGACTCTGGCAGCGCAGAGCGTGGGCACACTTGATGCCAGGGAGGTGCTCTTACCCTCTGTAGTGCCAGGAGTTCCTTTGGTGCAGTAAGACTCATCGTAATGTCTTATTTCTAAATGATAGGGGAGCATTTTAAAACTAAAAGATGCTTAGATTGCGGTGTTTGTACATCCAGAAAACCCGCTGGCTTCCACATTACGGACTGTCCTGCCGAAGTGAGCGTGTTTGTTGGAGAGCCGCAGTGGCTGGCTGGGCATGGTTGTGCTGTCCACACAGGCTCGCAGAGCGACCAGGCGCAGCCGAGCCCCTCACACCTGCCACAGGCACCTTTGCCCTCCAGAGCTGCCACCACCCTCCCCCTGCAGTTTGTGTGGCGGGCCCAGGAGAGCTTCCCCAGACGCCCACAGTGCTGGGCACTCAGAGCCCAGTGCCCCCAAGGCTAAGGCTGGTCTCCCGAGGGTACTTACTCCCTCTCTGTAACTTCTCTGAGTGAAAGTACTGGTGGTGCCAGCGGAGCCTTTCTTCTGTGGGCTCTCTGGGTCCCCTCTCACCAGGGAGCAAACCCACTGCCTTCATTGCTGATTGTTCTAACGTAGGATTCTGCACAGCACTGGCCTCGGGCATTGCAGTGCCTTCCCCACCCTCTGTTCCTCTTCCTTGCACCAAGAGCTGCCACTTCCGGCCTTATATTCAGTTCTGTCTCCTCTTCTTGTCCTTTGGTTACACTGGATTTCTTCAGAGGAAAAATCTGACAGTAGCCACTAGCTCATAAGCAGTAAGCATGCTCCTGTATCCTGCTGACCTTCTACCATGCCAATTCTACCATGAATAGTAACTTTCCTGACCTTTCTGCACGTCCATTCTCGGGGAGATTGCTGTAAGGCGGTTCTGTGCTTATGGCTGTCTGTACTCTGAGTCCTCGACTCATGAAAGTCCTCTGCCATCTGGGGCCACACCTCCCAGGGTCATTCTTCATGTGTGGAGCATAGGAATGTTCTTAGGTTAGTGTGTTTGTGTGTCTGTCTATGTGTGTATGTTCCTCACCTGTAATTTTTCATTTTCTAAGCCATTTTTAATATCCTATCCTTTTCTGAATCTAGATAATTAACATTTAAAATGCTGATTTGTTTTTTATAAAATGCTAATAACCTGTGGGCTTCTCGTAGCTTCTGAGCCCAGGTTACACATTCGGGCAGCACAGTGCAATTATGCATAGTTAAACACGAGGGTTGTTTTGTGTTCTGCAGATGTTGTGCATGCTCCTGGATCCATGCAGTGTTCTCAGACCAAGGCTCACTTGGGGTTGCTGAACGGGGAGCCCAGAGCTCAGGGCATGGAGCCCCGAGAGAGTTCAGGGAGCCTTGTGTTCTCGCGGGAGGGGCTGAGAATCCGGATGGAGGACAGATCGTTACTTCTCCCCTTTGCAGTTTGTTTGTTTAGCTGTGGGTTCTGAATGGGACATATTTATATGAGAGCTAAGCCACTACTTAAATTTTCACATCTATGAGAAAATATATTATGAATTATGAAACACTGTCCTAAAACTATATTCATACAGGCAGTCTCATTCTCAGTCCATCTGCCTTGTTTTTGGACAAAGCATCAGTTTGCATTTAATTGCGTGGAAGAGTTGGACCATCAATTCTTGTTTCACTTGACATTATAGGAAATATTATGCATCATAGGAAACCTTAATGTAAAGGGTGCATGTGAGTCTTGTGGGCGTGCACACACATGTGTGTTGGATGCGTTAGTTGTTTCCCTTACATTATTGTCTTTCCCGTGTTAATTCCAGCCGCCCTGCTTATTAACTGTGACCATAGGCGAGCACTTAATTGCTCTGCGCTTCAGCTTTTCCAGATGTCAGATAGACATAATAGTAGTCCCTGACTCACGGGCTGGTCATGGTGCTCAGAGGGCAGAGTGCTTGTAAAGCTCTTGGCCCAGTGCCTGACTCATGGTGTTTCAGACACTTAGAGTGATGTTGGCTTCCACGCCAGCTACTGCCTCTGTGTTTACTACTTTTCTATTACGGTGCTGGGTTCCTTTGTGTGGTGAAGCCTCACATTATTTGAAAGTATGCCCAGTATTCTCCACCTTTAGTTTGTTTACTTCCCTACTGCTTGTCACCACTGCATTTATTGTAACTTTTTGTTTCTTTATATTTTCTATCTTCTTCTCCTTCGAGCGTCAGCTGCACAGGGCTGGGGCTTCTGCTTGCTGCCTCCCTGCTGCGTCCTGGTGCCCAGAGCGTTGCCAGGCCCGGGCGGCTCTGAGCGCGCGCTGAGTGCGCAGGAGGCGCTCCGGGCCTTGGGGCTCAGAGGACCGCCCCTTGCACCTCTGGAGCTGTGCGGGGAGCAAAATGAAGTGGGTGAAAATTCCATACTTCAAAGAGACATCACAACTTTCAATGGGTTTTAAATTCTGGTATATTTTAAATTTATGTGTATAAATAGAAAGGAACAACAACCAAAAAAAGGGGGTGAGAAAGGTTTCAAAATTCCTTTCCCACATTTAGTCCTAGTCTTCTGGTTTCCCCGGGCACTGGGGGAAGCACGAGGGGCTGCCTTCTTGCGCGTGCGCGCCGCTGCTCTCGGGCGGCCCCGCCATCCCTCCGCTGCCCCGCAGCGCCTGCGCGGTGGGCAGCCGCTCCCGGCGGAGGATGGCACCCTCCAGCCGCAGAGCCCTTCGGCCTCACTGCTGACTTGCGACGTGTCCCTGGGGCGACAAGAGAGCATAATGCCTGCTGTGCCTACTTTGAAACCCCGGTGTAGAAGGCTCCTCTTCCTGGTTCCCGTCACTCTTGCCTGACCCCTGCCTCATTCTCCTTTCAGACTCGGTGTAGCTTAAAGCTGAACAAGTTTAGAGTTTATCCCGAAAGCTAAATTGCTTTACCCATATACTCCCGCGCTCCCCAGACCACTAAATGAATAGCAGGGAATAGAGATATAAGCAAAATTAATGGTTAGACTTCAACTCCATGACAGAGATTTACAGTCAGCAGGATTCGGGTGGTCTCAGAAGGTCATTCCTGGGTCCCAGGTTTTGTTTTTATGTTGCAGTTTTCATATATATAGACTCAGCCTTCCTAGTGAAGCTTGCAGATAAGCTATTGATTCAGCTTTGTGATTTTGTAGCACTTCGTTCTTAGCAGTTTAGGGCATTTTCTTAGCAATTTAATCTTTTCCCTCCATCCTCCTTCCTTCCTCTTTTCTTTTTTCATAGTACTCGGGAGTGAACCTGGGGCCTCATGCATGCTAGGCAAACACTCTATCACTAGATTATATTCCTAGCCCTTTATAAAATTTTTATTTTGAGACAAATTCTCACAAGGTTGCCCATGCTGGCTTCAGAGTTGCTGCCGTATTCCCCCAGCCTCCCAAGTAGTGGGAGTTACAGGTATGCACCATCCCGCTGGACCTGTAATTCTTAATCTGTTCTTTGCTCTTCTCAAGGTAGTGGAAGTCTGGATTTCACAGAGAAAGCAACATCAAGTGGCTGAAACTATGTACAAATGGAAGTTCTGGGTCATCGTGGATCCCAGGTTTAGAGGTCTCACGGGTTTGTCTGTCACTACACAGTGTGTCCGTACCTGGCAGTGATGGGAAATATTATTTGCATGTTTTACCTGTCCTAGCTTCCCTGGTACCACCGCAAGTAGTAAATCTGGCAAGAACCAAAGTATTCTCAGGTGGGGAGAACAGGTAACCATCTCTCTTTTACTTCAGCAAACTGCCACTGCAGGTCATTTTCCCAGTCAAAAAAAAAAAAAGAGTCACTGACTTTACCTTTGAGTCAAGACTTCCTCTTATTGTAATAAATCCTAAAGGAAAATGGTGTACTTTTAAACAAAGGAAATGTTGAAACTAGAAACTGTAGGTACTCACTGGTTTTCTAGGACTACTTTTCAAGCTGTCATAAATGTGCCAACGTTTTAAGCTGAGCTTTGTCCACCATGAGGCCCTGAGGAACAAGGTGGTGCCTAATAAGGTGGAAATGTGCCATTCCCCAGGTACCAAGCGAGCAGCTCCTTGCTTGGAGCCAGGGGCAGATTCTGACCTGCCCCGGTGAGGTTTGCGGGCTGCTAACTCTGCTGCCCTGCCGCCCTGAGGAGCCCCGCTGAGGGTCCGCCTGCGCCCGCTTGCACAGCCCGCCCCTTGCAGTGCTCCCTCCTCTCCTTACCGGCGTGCGTTCTGGCAGTGCCCGGGTGTGTTCAGTGCTGAGGGAGGGAGGGCGGGCGCCTTCCCAAAGCCCGCCTGTTCTTTTGGCATTTGTCCTTATGGTACAGCTTCTAGGTGTGTTCACAGACTGTGCCTTTCTTCAGTCTTCATTTCTAGGGTGTTGCTAACTCTGTGGCCTCCAGATGTGGACTGGATGGATGGTTTTTGATATCTGTTGCACTTCTGTTTTGGCCTGTTTTAAAATGGATTTGCTGGGCCAGAGATTTAGCTCAGTGGTTCTGCCACCTGCCTAGCAAGTGCAGGGTCCCTGGTTCGATCCCCAGTAACCACATACAATGGTATGGTATTGGGTGTGTTGACTCATGCCGACCGGCAATCAGTACCACACCCCACAATGCTGGGCACGGTGGCTCACACCTGTAACCCCAGCACTCGGGAGGCAGAGGCAGGAGGATTGCGAGTTCCAGCTTTGCCTAGCCTACATAGTGAGCTCAGGGCCAGCCAGCCAGAACTACAAAGCGAGACCGTATCTCCAAAACAAAACAAAACAAAACAAAACAGGATTTGCTTGGTCCTTTGAAATCTAGTGTTAAAGAGCTGTATCTTAAAAACACATCCACAATGTCACCTTATTTTCATTTCCTCTGGATGAGTTCTTCAGCTGTAGATTTTATTGGTGCTTGTTCTTGACATTATTAATAACGTTTTGAAAATTTGGTTTATGAGGTGTGGGTGTAGCTCACAGCTTACTGTGCATGCTCAAGGGCCTGAGTTCAATTCCTAGTACCAAAAGGAAAACGAAAAGATTATCTGGACGAGAGGGGGAGGGGTCTGGATGACAGGATGGTCTCACAGTGTCCTGGTGGCTGTGACCACAGTCCTGAACGCACGCTTCTTTGCATCTGTCTAGGTCTGCAGTCACCTACCTGAGTCCTGTTCACGGTTTCTCCTTCACTTTTCCCATTTGGTTGATGATTCATTAATGAATTTTGCAAAAATAGTGACATATTATCAACTCCCACAGCAGCAGTGGACTTTCGGTCAGGTGTTATTTTTATCCATTGTTCACTGCACTAGACATGACTAGATTTTTCACTATGGGCACAACTTCTAGCAACTGGATGACATACGATGTGTCCTCTGCTGTGACCATCAGTTCCTTTTTGTAGACTGAAATCACGTCAGTCATTTGCGGGCATTTTTTGTCAGGGTGCCAGCATTCTGCAGTGTCGCCATGGTTTCCTGAGTGCTGCTCACCCTTGGTGTTTCACCTGCATTTTAGTCCTTTGCTCTGGGGAGGCTTGGTCTTTGCCACGGTTTCCGTCCATGGTTTCAAATGGGACTTCTAGAGGTGGCGTCTGTCTTGGGTCATCTGCTGAGAGAGGACGCCGAGCCGGCCCTGTGCGGACCGTGCCCTGTCCTCAGCGTCTCTGCCTTCTGGTTGCTCTTCACTTGGATCCTGTCCTTGTACCTCTCTCTCAGCTTTTTCTTTCTTAAGCGTAACTGAAACTGTTCCATTTTGGTTTTGCCGTTTCCCCTGTTTGGCTCATGAAGACAGAGGGCAAATCCGGTACCACACGGTTTGTTTAGAGTACCTGCTTATTCTCTCCAGGGCTTTACTAAAATGTTTTCTACAAAACACCTTGGTCTCTCATAAAGGGGTTACTCATTTAAAAAACCTTTTGTGTATTTCTTCCACAACTTAGATATTTCCTTCCAATGCTTCTTCTGAACCTGATGCTATTTGTAGAAGAGGGAAGAAGATCAAGGAGAAAGAGAGGCAGGGAAGGAAAGGAAGCAGCTTTCTTTACCCCATAATGTTGCCTCTTGGTGCACCTTGCTTACAAACACTGATATATGGTGAGGTGTTTGCCTGCTGATAGGATCAACTTGACTTCTGATTTCACCTGCCCTTCTCTGCGGGTAACTGAGACCTCCACCGTTGGCCACAGGCCAGGTTGGAGCTTCTCAGACTTGTGTAACTGTATCATAGGTTATCGTTTTTTTTTGTTTTTTTTTGAGACAGGGTCTCGCTTTGTAGTTCAGGCTGACCCTGAGCTCACTATGTAGCCCAGGCAAGCCTCGAACTCAGCAATCCTCCTGTCTCTGCCTCCCGAGTGCTGGGATGACAGGCATGAGCCACCATTCCCAGCACTGTAGTATGTGGCATTGATTGCTGGTGGGCGTGAGTTGCCATGCCCAGCATTCTATGTGGTTACTGGGATCGTACTCAGGACCTTGTGCTTGTGTGGCAGGTGCCAGAACCACTGAGCTAAATCTCCGGCCCAGGTTACCGTTTTTGTACAGTCATTTTATCTGTTGACTAAAGAAGGACTTGCTACTTAGATGCCCAGGTCAGTGTTCTGTTCTTTAGTGTTATAGTAGTCCCCATTCCAAATGTCATATATGCCATAAAAGGACAGTAAAGCTTTATAAGAATAAATATTATATGGTAATTGCTATGTTTCTGTCCTTTTATGCCCAACTGAAGTGACTTTTCATTAGTTTTATCTGTAGAGAGATAACATCATCATCTTGATCGTCATAACCTGGGCAGAATTTTAAACTCAGTAGTCATCCATGGGTTATTATCAACAAATATTTTGAATCCCTTGTTTGGTGTAGCGAGGTTCTTGGTTGAGAATCCCTGGTACAAATGATCCTTTCTGTTTCTCTGCCGCTACGTCTTCCCCGAGAGCTTGGGGAAATCGGTCATGTTGATAGTATGTGGCTAGATTTAAAGTTGTAAAAATTAGATAATGCATTTCAAAGTTCACCTGGTTGTTCATACTCCAGTTCAGATACAGTTCTAGAGTCACATTAACACTGTGCTGTGCTTGTGTTTGGTGCTTTGCCTTTGAGGTCACGAGTCTGCTGAGTGGTTGGGACCCTCGAACAATAGATCATGGAGAGCTCGTGGCTGAGGCTGGCCATGGGCTGCAGCAGAGGATGAAGAGCTCCTCACTCTTCATTACATTCTACGGTACTGAACCTGGCAGGCGTGTGGTGCCTGGCTGTGGTCCTGCCTGCTGGAGGCTGAGGTGGGAGGGTCGCCTGAGTGCAGGAGTGTTGAGCTAGAACTTAGTGTCTGCACTACGTTTGGCACCAATATGGTGACCTCCCAGGACGGGGAGACACCAGGTTTCCTGGCAGGGATGAACCGGCCTAGGTTAGAGACAGAGCAGGCCAAAGCACCGAACTCTGTTACTGCCATTCAGTGTGAGCAAATGTCCTTAAGCCCTCCTTGCCAGGGACTCTTTCAATAACGTAGTGAAACCCAAGCCTGCTCACAGAATGTCTTTAAATGCATAAAACAAAATAATTACTATTACAGGGGAAAACACTCTGTCGATACTCTCATGCTACGTATTTAAAAGGTGGTACCATGCCATGACGCATTGTAGTCCCAGCCCTGGCAGTGAGTCTGGTCAGCACTGGCACAGTGGAGCAGTGAGGGGCACAGGTGACCTCGCAGGACATTGCAGCACTTGTACCATCATTTTCAGTGGCTGCTGTCTGCGCTGGAGAGAAGGCCACAGGAAGCGCTATTACGACAGAGGACTGAAGGGCATTTTAAATGGAAGGGAATTACAGTTTCACCTAGAATTTAATGAAAATGAAGGTATATATTTTTTGTATCTGAATCTCTATGTTTTCCTGACTTCCATTCACAGTCCTTATTTAATCCAGTATAGTTTCTTTAGGTAGGCTGGCTCATTATTTCTGATAGTCTGAAGATTCTATATGAATTTCGGCCTCGAAAAGCTGAGTAACTAGTTTCTCCTAGTACCAGGCTGTCATGCAGAAACCATGACGGATCTTCTGTGGCACCAGCCAGTCAGCCTGCAAAATGGACAGTGTGGGCACTGGTGCTGTGGGCTCATCTGAGATCGTCTGTCATCTCTGGAGTCACAGGCTGCTGTTCCTTCTCCTCCTCCTCCTTCTTCCTTCCTCCTTCTCCCTTCTTCCTCTGCCTCCTCCTTCCTCTTCTTTCCTCTCCTCCTTCTCTTCCTTATTCTGTGGTATCAGGAATCCAGCTCCTGTCTCTCAAAGGCATTTTTAAATTAAAGCTCTACAAAACCAGGAGACTTGGCTTAATGTTTGTTTCAAATTAATTTTAGTGTATAAAAGCAAATCGATGTCTATAATTTAGTTAATATTTGTTTTAGAGAAAGTACTTTCAGAATAACTTTAAGGAATAAACCTAGAGGTTCTTTGAGGATATAAAAGTGGCAAAAAGTGTGAACAGTTATCACTACAGCAGGGGAAAAACCAAATACCAGCACTAAGAAGTGAAGACTCTCAGACCTTAAAGAAAAACTTTGGAGCAACTGATCTCCCTTTTGCACCGAGTAAGGAAGTCGCCAGAGCCTGTAAGATGCATGGCGAGGTCAGCCTTCCAGAGCAGGAGTTAACCCCTGATAAAAAGCAAAGACTTCCAAGTGCTCTGAGGACGGAGGCCTGTATCTTGTATACTCATATTAGTGAAAGTTTGTTGGCCGTTATCACTAAGGCTGTGAACTCACACAGATAGCACTGTTCATTGAACAGATACCTTCCCGTTCTCCTGTTCATAGAGCAGGAGAGACAGACGGTCTCTTCAAGCTCCTGGCCCCGCATGTGGTAGCAAACAGGCGGGAAGTGTATGTGGCTGTGCCTCTCACAAACCCTGAGCATGGAGTCTTCAGGTTGTTACTTTGTCTTGTACGATGGGAGTCTGCTTCTCCATGCAAGCTCTTTGCCTTGAGTATTTCAGGATAGTTAATGGAGACAACATCTTAATTTACCTTTGAGCACACAGAGACAAACCAAGATGTCATGTTTGTTTAGTCTGGCTGGAACTTGTCACTCTGCAGAGTAATGACCTTATGATTGCTTCATGTTTTAATTCACTACTATAAATGTTTTTGAACAAAAAGTATAATCGTTATAGGACAAGGAAAAACGATCTGAGCTGTGGGACTGGGAGGCACAGCAGTCTGTGACCTCTAGCACTAGGCCTGGGCAGGGCTGCAGAGACGCTGTCTTGTGCTCTGGCAGGGCTGCCCAGTCCCTGGCCGGACCACTGGCGGCATAGACAGGCTGCCCCTCTCCCCATTTGCTCCTGCGACCCCACCAAATGCATCCCAGGTAGAGCAACTCACACCCCACAGCTTTCTTTTCATGGGATCATCTCCCACCTGGGCATTCTTCTGTCTGTCCCTGTTGTCTGTCCTTCTCCCCGCACCTGTCAGTCCCCACAGCTCCCTGCCATGCAAGGCTGAGAGCCAGTAAGCAGGCAGTAGGAGGCCTCTGGCCCCCCGGGCCTGCCGCTGACCACTCAGCAGTGAGACCTCTCTGAGGCCTCCCTGTCTGCTGCAGCAGAGCTGCCCTGGCCTGGCTTTGCGCCGCTGTGGAGAAACAGAGTGACATCTGGTCCCAGCGAGGGAAGTGTCAGCCGTGCCTCAGTGACTTTCACTCAGTGCTGGGCGCTGCTTGTGTGGTCTCGGGCCGTCCCACCTGCATGCGGAGCCTCCCTCTGTGCGCCTGAGAGGGAGAGAGACTGAGGTCATGTGCTAGAGGAAATGCTGCTCCTCGGGTTCTGTTTACCTTTAGCTCTACTTCTTTTGCAGACAGATCTCTTTTTCTGAGATGACGATTTTTGAAAAGGGGTCTGCACCCTATGTGAAGTCTGCTCCTGTCTTTATTGCATAATGAAGTTCTTAGGGTCAGATGCCCAGTCATGAGACTTCGAGCTTCTGGTGCATTCGGGTAGGGTCTCTTCTGTGTGGTAAGATCAATAACAAAAAGACACAAGCAAATCTCCTGTCCCCATGGAGCTGGTGGGCTGGCCGGGCCACACGGAGGCTGTGCTGGCTCCACACACAGGGAGCTTAGGGCACAGCAGTTGGAGGACGGAGCACTGGGCTCTGACCCTGAGGTCCAGAGAGGGCCCTGGGACAAGGAGGGAGGAGCGGGCAGCAGGCTGTGAGGTGTGAGACCGAGCAGGTCCAGCTGGGAGCGGACCCTGCGGGACTCGGGTCGCAGCCCTGCACCTCGCGGGTCCTGGGAGGAATGACGTATGCTACAAATAATGTGCCTATCTTTAAATTCCTTCCTATATTCTTGTTTTCTCAGCTGAAAAGCCTTAAAGATGATCAGCCTTATCTAAGAGTTTATTGTTCAGTCCTGTCTTGCTGTGTTGGAATTTCTTTTCCTTGCTGTAAATGTTGCTCAACTATTTTCCCAATTCATTTATACTTCAGAGAAGATGGCTCCATGAACATTTATGAAATAAGTGTACACTTCCATTTAGGGCTTTTCTTCTGGTGGCTTTCCACTTTAAGGGTTCAGGTAGCTTTAACCTTGCTGGAATCTTAAGGGGTTTCCTTGACCGAAACAGAGGGGCCCTGCCCCTGATTTCATGGTCCTGCGTCCCAAGACAGTAAAGTTGGGGGAAAGCATTTATTTTCTGCCTCAGCCCTGCAGCCAGCAGGTGAGAGCTTTAAAGCCGTGTGCACGTCGGTGCATGTGTTGCAGTGGAGCAGTGTGGGGAACCCACAGGCAATGTTATCCCAGATGGACAGACAGACGGGTGGGACCACAGCCACCTTCCTCACTCTGAGGCCCAGAGCCTAAGTGCCAAACTAAAATCTGGCACAGTCTTGCTCTTTGAGGGTTTGTTCTTTTGGTGGTACCAGGGATTGAACTCAGGCCCTTGTGCTTCCAAAGTAGGCACAGTACCACTGGAGCTAAATCTCTGGCCTGGAGGGTTCCCGCCCTGAGTGAGAAACCCCTTCCGGGGCAGTCTACCCCGAGAGCTGGGGTCCAGGTGGGACCTTAGGCCCTCCCAGCTCTCTCCATGGGCCTGGCTTCCCTAGCTCCCTTGGGGCCTGCTGTGCTGCCCCCGAGAAGCTGGGGTCCTGCCTCAAGGAGCCGACCATGGCCAGCATCTTCAGTAGATAGAAATGTAGAGACTCAGTCACCGCTGTGCAGCAGGCACTCTGCTCATAGAGTGTAGCCCTCCTCTCCAGTTCCAGAGGGCTAATGGAAATAGCATTTGATCTTAATCTGAGCCACAGAGGAGGCTGTGGCAGGAAGATCTCTGGTGCCCAGGAGTTTGAGAGCACCCTGAGCAACATAACAAAATCCCTGTCTCAGGGAAGGTAATAAACAACATTTAGCAATTCTCTCTACAATTTTTGGATAGAATACCGTCCTCATTTCTGTTTATTTGTATGTAGTTTTGAAATTAAAGTAGCTATACTGGCTTTGAAGAGATGAAAGGGCTTTAAGAACAGGGGAATTATCTTTATTATTAGCTTTATTTGATCTCAGGCCTTCCATAATAACAGTGATATGACTGATATCTTTAGACTAAAGAATCAGAATTTGAAGTTTGAGCACCTATAACTGGGGAACATTCCTAATTTTCTGTTTACCCCAAGAAAGGTTTTGATTTTTCACCCCTAAGTAAATGAGGGTAATTCCTTGGCTGTGTGTTGTATCTTCGAAGAGCTGCTGGCTGCGCATCTGTCCCCAGGCTGGGGCTGCCCTCTGAGTGTCCCAGCAGCCAGCCCCCCTGCCTCTGCTCCCCAGCTGTGGGCTAAATGGCTCCTGTCCTGAGGTCTGGCTCCAGACAACTGGCAAAGCTTTGCCAATAGTTGTCATACTAAAGTTCAGCATTACAGGCTTATCTCTGTGGCCCTTCAGGTTTCTGGGTGTCATCTCATCGCGTCCAGCTGTCAGTCTTCCCCTGCCCTTCCGGTGGCCCCTTTCTTCTCCCTCTTTCTGAGTGTTATTTGGTATTCGTGTGCTTGACTCGGAAGCACATCATTAGTGCACCCATTTTCTTCATTCAGCAGCACTGTGCCAGGCAGCCCTGGCGTGTGAGAGACCACTGGGGAAGGGCTGGCACTCTCCACTGCGGAGATGCTGCCCAGGGAGGGCTGCCCAGGGAGGGCCGGGCCGCTGCTCTTGCTCCTGTGAAACTGGGCCCCGAGGGAGCCAGGGGAAGTAGCGAGAAGCGAGGAGACGAGAAAGGATGGCTCTTGGTTTTGTTCTGAACGGGTGCTAGCGACGGGGGAGGCCGGGAAGCGGAGCTCTGAGGGTGCCCTCCTCTGCCCTCTGCAGCCCAGGTGCTGGCCCTGTGATGACAGGGAGGCGGCCCGGGCCTGGGTCCCTGAGCTCACCCAGGGAGAGGACAGGCTGTGCCCCGAGCCCGGGCTGCAAGGGGCGCCGGGCTGGGCGTGCGTGAAGGTGAAGCCAGGGTGTGAAGCATTGCTGCCAGTGACGTGAAGAAGCCATTTCTAGAAAGGAAGTTAGTGTAGAGTTTTTGAAGTTGAGTCTTTCGGGTTTTCTTCCCGTCAGTCGGATAGTATTTGTTCTCCTTGTGGAGTGAACTGTTTCTGTTGTTAGGGTCGTCTGCGTGCCTCTGAAAATGCAGCCCCTCTGCGGTTAGACCCCTGTGCCGTCATCACCCCATCGCACAGACCTCTCCACGTTAGGATTCCTACTTCACCATGGTGCAAGCGCTACCCGCGTTCAGTGGAAGCCACGCTTTGCATCGTAAATGCTTCTTTGCTATTCTGGTGAAGCACGGCCTGACCCTCCCTGCCTCCCCGCAGCGCCACCCTGTCAGGGAGAGAGCAGCCTGCGTGTGTGTGCAGTGGGCAGGTGTACCGGATGCATTTGGGACTTGCAGCGGCTTTCCTGGGACCTGACCCATTCTAAGTCCAGTACCGGCACTGAGAAGATACAGAAACAAGCGATTGTAACTGTATTTCAACGTAGTTTTGGAACCGCAGATGTGACTATGGTTTAGATCAGGGATTGGAAAGCTTTTTCAGTAAAGGGGCACACAGTAAATATTTCCAGCTTCACGAGAAGGGCATCCTGTGCAAGGTGCAGCTTGAGAGCTCCTGTCAACACGGGAGGGAGCAAACGCAGCTGTGTCCCATGTGACTTCTCCCCAGCAGGCAGCTGGCAGATTGGTCCAGGGGCTTTGGCCCTTCAGACCCATGTTTTAACCTTTAAGAGGTGAGCAAGCTATAAAATACTGTCTTGATTTCAAAAGAAAAAAGAACCACTTAATTGTTTTAGTTTATGTTAAGAAACATTTTGTAAACAGATTTATCAGTCATTCTTACCATTAGAGTTTTTATTATGAAAAATATGCTTTATTCTTCAGGAACTTCCATAAAAATCTGCAGGTAGCCATCCTCCCTTTCACCCCGTGCATCTGTTTCTGCCCTCGGCCCACCTGCTCTGCTCCTGACGTCATGCACTTTCTTTGTCTTGTGCTCCAAAGACTGAGGGGATGTTTGCTTTGTCATGAGTGTATCATAGAAATATTTAATATTCAGTATATATTAAATTTTTCCTGAGTGTAAAATTCTGCTCTTCTGTTTTCTATAGCATCTGTGTCTCAGTTTAGTGTTTAAATAACATATTCATGCAAACCCCTTAGAAAGGCCTCTGCTGGCGTGGAGGAGCACTTCTCCCAGTTGTTGGCCCCTGTCCTGCGGGCTGGTCCAGCAAGGCCTGCTCAGGGCCTTCGTCCTGACCGTGGGGCAGCGGCATCCAGTCCGTTCCATGGCGAAGAGCAGCCTTTTCAGCAGAGGGTGTGAGCACAACTGCGGGTCCCTCTGCAAGTAATGAAGCTGGGCCCTAACTATACACAGAAATGAACTCAAAAGCCATCGTAGAGGGAATCAAGAGACAAAACTATAAAATTCATAAAATAAAATAGCAAATCCTTTTTTTTTTTGAGACAGGGTCTCGCTTTGTAGTTCAGGCTGGCCCTGAGCTCACTATGTAGCCCAGGCAAGCCTCGAACTCAGCAGTCCTCCTGCCTCTGGCCTCCGGAGTGCTGGGATGACAGGTGTGAGCCACCACGCCCAGTGCTGTGGTATGTGGTATTGCTTGCTGGTGGGCGTGAGTCACCACGCCCAGCATTGTATGTGGTTACCGGGATCGAACTCAGGACCTTGCGCTTGTGAGGCAGGCACTGGAACCACTGAGCTAAATCTCCAGCCCAGCATAGCAAATCTTTAAGATCTTGGAGTAAGTGAAGAGTTCCTAAGTGTGACATTGAAACCATGAGTACTGGGGGGAAAAGTAGATAAATTGTACACATTTTCCTTCATTGATGACCCTTTGGAAAGTGAAAAGGTAATCCTCCCTATGAGAGGAAAAGTTGAAATTATGCATCGGGTAAGGGGGCAGTATCCAGAATACAGAGAATTTTTAAACACAGTAATGAAAAGACAAATAGTTCAATTTAAGGAAGGGGATTAAAATATATATTTCTGTTAAAAAAGACACAGATGGTCAATGATGAAAAGATGCTCAGTATCATTACTCATCAGAAAAATGCAGATGGAAACCACAAGATACCACTTCAGACCACGAGCATGGCTGGAAGACAAAAGGCAGACCACAGCTAGTGTTGGGTAGGATGTGGGAAAGGAGAGCCCTTCGTCACTGTTGGTGAGAATGGGAAATGCTCTGGCCGCTGTGGGAGGCGTCTGGCAGGTCCTCAAAACGTTAGACATAGTGTTACCGTACAGCAGCTCTGCTCCTTGGTATATATGCTCAAGAGAAATGAAAACATTAAGTGAAAGAAGCTAGTCACAAAAGCCCACGTGCTACATGTTTCCATTTTTTTGAAATGTCCACAGTAGGTAAATGTGTAGATTAGTGGTTGAGTCAGAGTGGGAGTTGGGGGCTGGGGAGTGGTTGCTGATGGATACAGTTTCTTTCTGGGGTGAGGGAATATTTTGGAATTAGATGGTAATGATGATGGCATAATACTGTGAATATATTAAAACCACAGAATCATAAACTTTAAAATGGAGAATTTTATGGTATGGGAAAAAAATCACAAGGAACTATTATTTAAAAAGAAAAAAAGAGATCCCAGAGCCCTCGTGGCTTTGAAGGATTGTGGATAAAACATACTGTGATATTCTCTTTTTTATTTCATGGCTGTTACCTGAGCTCCACTCAGCCCTTAGAGGATAAGGGCTGCTAGGCTGCTGGCTCCACAGTGAGCACTGTCCAGGTCCCGAAACACAGGCTGCGGCCTCTCTGACCCAGCGAGTAACGGAGGCCACTGCCTTACCCAGTGAGGGTTATTCCATGTGGAGCCCGAGGTTACTCTCAAGGCAGTCAGCATACCTGAGTCGAAGAGTTTCAGCCTCACTACTTAGAGAACTTCATAACGGTCATTTGTTGGCTGTGTGTACAAATGACAAGAAAAAGGCATATCAGTTACATCTGTTTTCTAAAAATGACCTCAAAGCATAGCCATATATTAAATTGTTGCTCAGCATTCCCTTAGAAGTTAGGCAGTTCATATGCACATTAGCAACTTGCTATATGTACTATCTTCTAAGAAGACTGTACAGACTTGTAGTGTACTACAGTTATTCTTGTGTCTCAGGTTAAAAACAGAAAGCAAAACCTTTCATACAGCAACTGTATTCTAAAAGATACATTCTCAGTCTTCTCTGTATACAAAGATCAACTGGGACTGGTGGAAAATGTGAATGTCCTAGGCCTGCACCCCCCAAGTTTTAAGGACACCTGAGGAACAGGCCTTCGCCTGTGATCATTGGTACCCAGGGATTCGGCCTGGGATGAGGAGGGAACATAAAGGTGTTCTGCACAGTGCAGTAGGTATGAATAGGTTGCACAGTGTTTTCCAGCCATTCGGTGTCAGAAATAAAGTCAGCCACTCTCTTACTCTGCTGTCAGAAGACAGGAGTGTTTTCTCACCCACACAAGTGTGTACAGTGTGTGGCACCCTCTCCCTGGTCCCCCTGCCAGCACTGTCACTATTATGTGTCTGTCTCACCCTCTCATTGCAGATTTCCTTTGACTTAGCGGAATACACTGCAGATGTTGATGGAATTGGCACTTTACGGCTTTTGGATGCAGTGAAGACCTGTGGCCTTATCAACTCTGTGAAGTTCTACCAGGCCTCTACAAGTGAACTCTACGGGAAGGTGCAGGAAATACCCCAGAAGGAGACCACCCCTTTCTACCCAAGGTCGCCCTACGGTGAGAAGCGTGTGGATGGCACTCGGTGTGCGTCGGGGTGGTGGCTGCTGTCCTTCTGTTCCGTGTGGGTGTCAGACCAGCACAGAGGTGGACGGAAGCAACTAGACTTGTTGAGGAGCATACACTTGCAGACGCTAACTGCATGTACTCACTGCCGTGGCCCGAGGGGGAATTACACCTCACTTCACCATCTCTGCATTCTCCCCTTCTATCCAGATCACGTTCAGAGGAAGATGACACCCAAAGTGATTCTTACCCTGAACTGTTCTGAGATTGTGCTGAAGTGATAAGGTTTCATGTTTTTTATTTCCCTATGAAAATTTCCTCTCTGCTCAAACCCTTAAAAAAAAAAAGAAAGAAAAAGCTGATACATCTAGTGTATTTGTAAGGAAAATATTCATGGAAGATGTCAGTGATAAAATTTCAAAGCAATTCAAAGGTTAAATATCCTCAATTTTTCCTTTTTAACTTTTTGGAACTAGAAAAAGAGAAACACACTATAAGATCTAAGAAAGGTGAACTTACATACAGTATAGTTGACTTAATTACACAGTAAAAGAACTATTGATATAATAAAAGTAGGAAATTATTAAATATTTCTGATGAGCATGATTAAAGCACAGGAAAAAATTTTGATATATTAAACATTATAATTTTTGAAATTATTCCAACAGGGGCAGCCAAACTCTATGCCTATTGGATTGTGGTGAACTTCCGGGAGGCATATGACCTTTTTGCAGTGAATGGCATTCTCTTCAATCATGAGAGTCCCAGAAGAGGTTAGTAAATATAATTGAAAAGAGAATTTAGACTTTAATAACAAATAGTTGCAGGTACATTCTACACATGTCCTACGGACTGAAAAATTTTACTTCTATTTCAAATTATCATAAATACCAGAAGTGAAAAATGAAGAAATGGCCTTATTTGCTTATTGAGTTTATGAGGGTTTGAAAAATTCAACATAAAAAACTGCATATTCTAATTTTAGAGTATTCATTAATAGTTCTTAACGAGCATGTTTTCAAAGTAAGTATTAGGAAGTTTCTGTATGAACATGGAAGGATAAGAAATAAAATAATGGTTGTTTCCAGAAGTCACTTCTACTCACATAAGCTCAGCCAATTGGATGTTCAGTATTTTTTCGTTATATTCCACTAGACAGACACCCAGAAATTATAGTGTCATCTTAAAATAAATTGAAACTCAATCTGCATAGAGAGAAATATTATCAATTTTTATAAGCCTTTATTTATTTGTATTGGCTCATTGCCCTTCCATCATTGTCATAGAGACTGTTAACGTGCTAGCATTGTTTCCCCATTACTTCTGATTTCATGAAGCATAAGAAATGTTAGCTAAGCATATGTACTTTTAACAAAGTACAAATTATCTCTATAATCTGATTCCAATAAGTTTTATTAAATTTCACTGTCATTTAGCCTTTTAATATGAACATAAATGAGAAGGCCAGTAGTATATGTTGTTTCCTGCCCGACAATGAGTATAATTATAATTTTTGCAGTGAAACTTCACTTGACTATATAGCCACCTAATTAAACCAACAGGCCATGAAGAAAGATTAAAGTGACAGGTTTATAAAGGTATCTTTAGCATCAGTGCATTTTTATTTTATAATTGCTTGAGTCAGAAATTCCCATGATGAACTATTAAAGCATAAGACGCAGCCTGTCATTTCTGTTGCCCAAGCAACCAGAAGCATTTCTTTAATTAGTTTTGTGGTCTGGACGTGCTCCTGAGGGGAAGGAAGGGGAAGAACTTAGCTCTCCAGCCTCCAGCCTCTGGGATGTGGGCACTCAAGGACTGTTTGGTGAATGACTGCCTCTTCTCACAGACCTGTTTATGCACATTGCTTGGGTTTCTGTTTTCTTCTGCTCTATACTTTGTCCACCTGAAGAGAAGAGTCAAAGTTAATTATTGTGAGTAGAAGTGTTAAAGATAAATTTAAATATAGTGTCTCCTCAATCTTCAGTCCTCCCAGTGAGAACAATTTTTTATTTTCGTTAATTTTTTTTTTTTACAAAAACTTTTAAACAGGAATTCTGCTTCGTTATAGAAAAAATTAAAGGAGGTAGGTATAATGAGGAAATTTCCTTCCACATACCAGCTCCCAGCCCTTCCCCAAAGCTGGTGCTGCTTTCCTTCAGAAAGGTTCCCTGCGTGAACTGTCCTGCACCATGGGCTTCTGTTAGATGTTAAAAACCTGACCTTGTAGTACATAGCATTCTCACTGGTTTTATTACGTCCCTGAAAACAAGTAGTGTTCTATTTTTTACTACACTTACATGATCAACTAATGAAAAAGTGTAAAGGTATATGTGGACATGATATTGGTGTTTTAATAAACTACAGTATCTAATACCTTTTACAATATTTCTAGAAACTTCCAAATTAATTTTCATAATATGACAGCAAGGTTGTTCTTAAAGATTAATTGATATTTTCTGAGGAGACACCTTTGCCCTAGTAAACCTCCTGGTGGTAGAACTGTGTTGCATGTTTAAGTCTGCAGCTTCTGAGCAGTGCCATCTGCAAGGAAGCACTCAGTAAAGAGTGTAAATGAGTGAGTGAGTGAGTGAGGATCTCATAGTTCAGTTAGATGTTCCTTACTTGAAAGCTGGATCATTGGAATTAGAGAACAGTGGAAATTTATAGGGTGGTTTTAAATAAATACTGTTTCATTGATTTCACAGATATAATAATTCATTAAAGTCAACAAACTATTTTAAAGTAGTGACTCAGTCTGATATGCTTTAATAAGCAGATAAAATTAATGTGTAATGGTTTGTGTACCCATAGCATGCTGTGACAGTCTATTTTCTTAAACTACTTGGTCATTTGTATATCACTGTTCATGTCCTATCACAACTGCTCCTACATTCTAGACGGAGCAGTGGTGACCCTTGCCCTATTCTAAGGTACAGTCTCAGAAGCCTGGGTTGTTCACCTATGTTATATATATTTGGGGGTTCATGGACTTTTTCTCAAAAGGAAAATATTGGACAAGGCACATTTGTTTTTTACATGAATAGCATTTCATGAGAACTTCTGACTTTAAAAAGAATGGAAGAAATATTTTAGCATAAGTCTGTTCTAGACTCAAGGTTGGCCAATTGTGGCTCATAAGCCAATCCAGCAGACCAGCCTTTTTTGTTTGTTTTTTTGGTAAATAAAGTTGTATTGGAACACAGCCAGGATCGTGTGTTTACATATTGTTGATGGCTCCTTTCACACTATTGACTCCTGTCGCCTGCAAAGCCTAAAATATTTACTGTTTGGACCTTTGAGAAAACATGTGCAGGCCCCAGCTGTAGACATTTGGTTCCTCAATGTCTAAGAACCTTTCATTTGGATTTACTGTGGCTTTGTCCTGAGGTAACAAGGTAGTCTTTTAGAAAGATTTCTAAGAAATGCTGGTCAGAGAGTCAGTAATGACCAGTCCTTGCGCTGACATCTGGAGTGCTTCAGCCACTTGGGGTTCTGTTGACCAGGATGGCTGCACTCTGTGCCCACGTGCTCTGCAGGAGAGCTCATCATCAGTGCGGTGCGGACCTAAGCCAGCCCGCAGTGCAGCTCCTCACAGTAACCCAGCTCCTAAGTCGTGACCATCCTAATGATGTGTTCCCTGTCTTCTGTGTCTCGTCCAGGCCAATCCTTTATGGTTTTCTTCAAGAAAAAGACTAGATTTTTTGCTAATGTATTTGTGTTATTTTGAGAACTTTATGGTACATCTGGAGATAGTTGTGCTCACCCATGATTGCATTCAGTCAGCAGTCAGAAGTGGTTGACCTGGGGAGGAGATGTGGTCCAGGACAGACCTGTGTGTCACTCAGAGCCCATTTCACTGGGAGGGACATGCTCAGTGCTCATGCTTTAGGCTTGCTTTCTATAAGTCATACAGTTTGCTAACTAACAAAATTTTAGGACAATATGTCTGGAAGGCATAAAAATGTGTATTAGCTTGTTTGTGAATAGCTATCATTCTGCATTATATATCGATAGTCACAGATACTAACAAGCTATTCTCATTCTTAAGCATACAGCTTTTAAAATAAAAATATATATTCCCTAGTTAATGAGCAGACTAAATGGTTTATTTTGTGCATAAATGGCACAAAACTGCTCACATGTCTGAAAAGCTGTGTCTTCGCATACTGTTTCTCTGAACCTGCAATGCTATAACTATCTAGCTGTGTCTGGGTATGGAGGTATAGATACTTCTATATTTATATTCGCATAAATATAGTGTTCTGTTTGCTATGGATCTAGCTATGGTGGCACATTTCTATTGGAAAGACAGATTTACATATTCTTTATATAGGAGGTTTTGCTTTTTATTTTAGAACTATTTAATTTCTGGAAGGAAATAGATATATAACATTTTGCCCTTGTTATTAGATTTCTTTGAAAAGCTAAACAGCTAAGACTGCGATGTCATAAAGATATTAATTATGTAAGTTAAACCATGGGAAAATACTAAAAGATTTTATTATTTTAAAATAGCTTGTAAATAAGGATATTTGAATTCTCAAATGTATTATTTCCTAGTAATAAAATTTACTTTTATATAATGATAATATTCTGCAAATTAGGGCATTAAAGTAAGCCTATTTAGTAAATCTAATAATATTATTTTAGTTGTGATTATTTATTACTTTAGGAAGTCAAGTAACAAAAAGTATGCTATTTCTCACTTACATAATGTAATCACTTTGCTAACCATGTCTTAATTCTTAACATTTTCCAGAGTACTTTGGGCCATCATTAATACAAATTTGGTGACCTTTAACAGTTAGACATTGGGCTGGGAATGTAGCTCAATACCACCACACCTTCTTGCCAAGCATGATGTCCTGAGTTCCATCCCTGGTATCAAAAATTTTTTTTAAAAAAATAAAATAAAATAAATTATACATAACGTTAATAAAAGTGTATTCCACCTAAAACATTTCACATGATGGTCAAGGGAAAACAACAATAAAGATAAGACATATCTTACCTTTTAGTTCTAGAAGATTTTTTAAAATTAAACTTTTTTCTTGACCTTGATGACTAAACATACCATGAGCAAAGAGGGAAATTATAGCTACCTTTGAGCATTCCTGGACTTGAATGTGATCTTTCAGTTTTCAGAGTGAGGGTGAATCAGTGGCTTGGCTTAATGCAGCTTAGGTGTGGCTGAGGCCTCTGCAGAACTTCCCAGGCCCACGTTTAGGGGAAGATGTCTGGGCCAGGGGTCATGCCGGCGAGCTGGCTACTGCCCCGTGTGGGCCAGCGGGGCCCCACCCTGAAGACACTGGCTTTGTAGAAGGTGGTCAATTCAGATTTCCAGTCACTCAATGAGTGTATTTTTCTTACGGTGACTCATGTAGGCTTTGGACCATTAGGAAAGTCTGGGCAATGTGCTGGCTGCTGTTTCCAGGGTGACTGAGGAGGTAGCTTTTTGTCAAATGGCCCTTCCTCTCGGGCCATTAGTTGACCAAGTGAGTCACACGCAGCAGTGGTTTCATTTGGATGCCTCTCATCTGAGTCAGAAGTCACACTCCATGTTGACAGTGTGTTTCTCCCATTCTCTGCCTACTCTCCTGCTCAGGTGTCTGGAATGGGCTGTTTGGGGTCGGAGAGGCAGCTTAGCGGGAGAAAACTTGGTTAGGGTTCCGGGGGTCAGATCCAGCCCTGCGGAAAGTGGGAGGACCTCGACTCCACTAGAGGAAGGAGTCTCTCCTCTCAGTGGATGTTCTTCCCTTTGTCCGGGTCTGCCCAGTCCCTCACCCGGGCTGCCTTCCAGTGCCACGTGCAGCCACGTGCTTCGTGGGACTGTGGGGCCTGCGCGAAGCTGCCATGTGTCTCACTGCAGCGCTCTCCAGCGCCAGCTGCTGCTCGCTCCGGGATGCAGGGCTCAGTTCATGCCACGCCAGGCTGGTAGATGCTATTCTTTCCTTTTGAAAAAGTTAGGGGAGTAACCAGGTTTCCCAGAATGCCCTCAGGTTTACGAAGGGAAAAAATTCGGAGGTGAATTCATCCCTCATTCTCGTGCATTTCCGTCAGTGAAGAGACGGAAGCAGCTGAGAGGCAGTTGTCAGTGTTGAAACTTAACGGAGGGCAGTGCAGTAAAATGCTTCTCTTTGCTTTCACCTGTCAAGGGAAGGAACGTGTTTGATGGTGAAAACACACAAACAGAACTGGAAACAAAGCTTATGCACGTGGCGGGTAAGGGTTGTATGGAGGGCTGGGGAAAGGGGAAAAATGAGAATCAAGATACATTGTGTACAGATTCTCAGTGACGAATGTCATCATAATGAATACCTAAAATGTACCAATAAAGTCAGTAAAGGGAAAAAATAAATAAAAAAAATTAAAAAAAAGAAAATGTAACGTAAGCACAAAATACTCCTCAGGAAGGAGAAGCCATGTGAACATTGTCCATATGCACAGAAACCATATAAAGATGAATTTTGGAGTTGGAAATGGACCGACACTTGGACTCCGGTGTGAAATAAGTGAAGAAACTGGAGATTTAACTTCTCTGTTGTTCTGTCCTGTGTGAAAGGTATTGATGAGCTGTCTTCTCCGAGGTATTTAGCAGAAATAATCACAATAAAACATTAATTTTAAATTAAACTGTGTGACATGGCACAGTAACTTACCTTGAATATCAGCAAGGCGTTGAGAATAGAACTAATACAATACATTAAAAATCGTGGGGCAGTAAGGACTGAGAAAGCACTTTAAATATACCTATAATTAATAGTCTGAGATGGCCATGCAGGGCAGGAGTGGTGCCAGTGCTTGGGGACAGAGCCATTTGGAAAGTCTGGCATGTGCTTCTATACCCGGCCCTTGTCAGAAGTCACAGACATCAGGCCAAACACAGAGCTCACCTCACTGAGCTGATCTGATACGTATGGGCCATCAACTTGGGATTTGGGGTTGGAGTCTTGAACATATTTTTAGTTGTCAAGTATTTTGCTTCTTGAAATATCTGAATTTATCATCATGAATTAATCTTTAGAATTTCCAAAACTATAATAATTTTTGAATAATTTCTACTTTGTTTTCTTCTGAAGATTATTTTCTATTTGTTGCTTCAAAAATCAGATTCATAATCTAAGATCAAGTTTCTCAGATAGGGTAGAGAATTGAATAGTTGGGTCAGAATGATCTTGCTCTCCAGGGAGATAGGCGGCAATATGGTTGTCGTAACTGAGGATGGGTGGCCCTTGTCACCTGGTAGGGCCCAGGAGCACTTTGGACACCCTTTGGTGCACAGTACAGTCCTTCTGCACAGAGAATGAGCCAGCCCACAATGGCAGTGTGGTGAGCATGAGAAACCCTATCCCACAGATACACCCTGAAAATGTCGCTATCATGGAATCTAGGCCAGTGTCGCCAGTAAGAGTAGGATCTAGTTTATCTTACACATCACTCTTGTTTGAAATAAATTCTCATGGAGCTGTAGCAAACGTTATATACCTTTCTGATTTCAGTATCTCTGTGTCCAGCTATTTCAGCCATAGGCCCTCTGGTCTGTTGGAGGGCAGACCTGATTCAAGAATGCTCAGACAGCAGGTTTGTAATGTCAGAATTACCAGTCCTTCGAGGGTCAGTTCTCCAGTTAGCCACCCGCTGGTCCACAGAGCAAGTCAGGATGGGGCTGTGACTCCCCTGCATGTCCTAAATAAATGAACACGTTTACCTTTTGTTATAACTTACAGCAAGAACAAATTACTCCTTTGGGAATAAGCTATAGAGTTCCTGTTCTGCCTTCAATATAAAACAGTTGTTAAAACTACAGGATTATGGTAATAATGTGAAATGAGAATTTTCCTTAGAAGTGTTAGAATTCAGAGGTAGTTTAGTGTTTAAGGATATAATGTAATGAACAATAGAAATTAAATAGTTAATGTTTTCATTTAAACAGTGGACAGAAAAATACTTCTTGTTCATATAAAATATAGTCATAAAATTATCTTCAAAAAGTAGTAAATATTTTGTCTAAGTAGTGTTAAGTATTTGGCAGTCTGGTTAGCAAACTAAAATAATGCTGCTTTAATAATATTAAAACAGCAAACCCGTATCAAACAGCTGAATATTTTATTTGTATTTCTATCAAAAGTGCTTTATAATTTTTTTAAATGTGCATCTGAGCCTTAACATACTGAAAAAAAAAGTGTACATTGTGAAATCAGAGGATGAAGTAATCTTCCTGAGAGAGTTCAGTAGCGCATTATAGGTTTCACACAATACCATTTTGTCTGCTCATAAATGGTTAGCTTGTTAGCCACTAGCCCTGGACTTGCCTGGTTCTGGGTCACCTTTCTGGTTGGGGCACAGGGTGACATCATGTGGCTACCACTGCGTTCTTCGAGTGTGGCTCTCCACCAATGACGTACACACTTGGCTGTCACAGTCCTCCCTGGAGACTTGAGGTGAGATTGCTTGGCCATGAAAGAGTTTGGAAAGCACCTTAGTCTAGTAGAGGTGGTTATTACCACCGAGCAAGGAAGTCCCTCCCACCAGCAGAGGTGAGATTGGGGGGGGGTTTGAAATTGAATGCAAGAGTTTTAAATGTTTCAGAATCTGTGCAACATTTGTGTTTGAAACTAAACTGATGACTGATCTCCCCAGTGCAACTCTCTGCAAGTCTCTGCAGGCAGCGTGCCCATTGGGCTCGCCCACTTGCCAGCCATGCGCACTGGGGCAACTGCTCAGACCTCAGTTTCCCCATCTGTACATATATGGTGCAGATTATCGTGCCCCTGGTGGGGCCTTCATGGTGCAGGTTAACAGGAAAACGTGGAAAGATGAAGATGGTGCCTGGTAGACATGCAAACCTGGGTTTGTTTTGCTTTCTCTCCGCTTTGCCTCTGTCTCCCTTCTGTGTTGTCACTGGGGCCCTAGATTATTAGTTTCCTCCTCCTCCCCTTCTGAGGTGAAGGACCATGGCAAGACAGCTCTGTTCGCTGTGTTTTGCCAGTTGCTGGTGAAGGGCAGGCAGGGAGGAATGCGGATACAGCGAGGTCTGCCACTGGGACATGGTCTGAATGCAAAACCAAGAGCATGCCAGTGACGTTTCCAGGTGAATCAGGGAACCCACTGGGCAGTCAGGAATTGCGGGGCTACTCCTGGAGGAGTGCTGGATGCATGGACGGGGACTGGACGGGTGCTGGATGCACGGACGGGGACTGGACGGGTGCTGGATGCCGGACGGGGACTGGACGGGTGCTGGATGCCGGACGGGGACTGGACGGGTGCTGGATGCCGGACGGGGACTGGACGGGTGCTGGATGC
>PVIC010008751.1:0-46681 GCA_004025085.1 Thryonomys swinderianus
GAATATTGGCAATAAAAATGAAATTTTGTTATTTGAGGCAAAATGGACCAACCTGTAGGACTTTCTGTAAAAAATATATAATGATAAACATTTGAAGTGGAAAATATGTATTACTAAGATTTGATAATTATATTTATTACATATGTACTGAAACATTACAATGCTCCATAGGTATGTATAGAACAAAAGACCCTCAATTTTTTATGATTCATGTAGAAATGTTTAAGTACATCTCTGGAAATTAACAATAGCTAGCCAATATTCCATCTTAGAATTTAAATATTATAGCACTGGAAGAGGAAACTGAAACATTGTATTATTTATTTTAGCATAAAGTTTGATTCTGAGTATAGCTTAATTATTTTGAATGAGTCTTCTTTGTAGTGTCCCATTTAAATATATTAAATTACAATAAAAATAGTAAAATAATTTCTAACTAATAAGGTTCAATTTCAGATAGAAGTTATACAATTTACTTTCCAAGTCCAAATGTTCCAGACACACGTTAACTAAGCTTGTTTTTTTCTTAAATAGTTTGTTATTCTGTTCATAGTGCACAAATTTAAAAGTCTTTAAATTACTAAAAGGATCTGAAATTATGATAACTTTTTTGCAGTACTGGGGATTGAACTTGGGTCCTTGTGCATCCATGAAATTATGATAAATTTATATGACCAATAATTGGTTGTCAACTTGATTAGATTGGGAGATGTCTGAAGAATTATTGTTTTAAAGTATATTTTGGGTAAATCTGTTAAATTTTTTCCAGAAAAGACTGACATAAGGGCTGGGTTACTGAGTAAGAAGAACGTCTCTTGAATGTGGCTAGCACTCTCCAACAGGCTGGACACACATGTGAAAAAAGCACAAGGGGAAGGTAGCTAATGATCCATCCTCATTGAACAAAATTCTCTCTCTCTCTCTCTCTCTCTCTCTCTGTCTGTCTCTGTCTCTGTCTCTGTCTGTCTCTGTCTCTGTCTCTGTCTCTCTCTCTCTCTCTCTCTCTCTCTCTCTCTCTCTCTCTGCCTCTCCTCTCTCTCTTTCTGGCTATCATAAATATCAATTCCTAGATTTCAGTCTTTCAAAGCAGATTCACAGAATGGTCTCTGGTCTTAGACCGGGGTTTACCTTTGGCCTCATTCTAAGGTTACTGGCCTCGTGGACTGCGCTGCTGTAGAGTTTCTTGGCCCTGTGCACTGCGTAGACAACAATTTATGAATTTTCACCTTCTCAATATATAAGCCAATTGAATAAATTCCATTTTATACCTGTATGTATTCTCATATTTATTTCTTCATATAACCTTGATTAATATGCTAATCTGTATAGTTTTTAAATTTTGCAAACATCATGAAATCTTTCTAAATATATAATGTTAAAGAAGCTTTCCTTTGGAATCCTATTTTGTTTCAGATTTCACCTCATTTGCATGAATAAATTATCTCAGCTATTTCCCTCATTGCTGGTACTTGAAATTTAAAACAGGAGAGGTTGGCTTTCACTTAGATTTCAGTAGTCTGAGGTCTTAGGTACTTGGCTTCCTCTATGGCAGGAAGATAGCAAAGGAATAGTTGCTCTTGGCATTCTGGGTGGGAAACAAACTTATAGGGAAAGCTAGGGTGGAGGAAAGTACCTTTTCTAGGCCATGCTTCAATAACATGCTACTTGCTTTTTTTTCTTTTTTTTTTTGAGACAGGGTCTCGCTTTATAGTTCAGGCAGGCTCTGAGCTCACTATGTAGCCCAGGCAAGCCTGGAACTCAGCAATCCTCCTGCCTCTGCCTTCCAAATGCTGGGATTAGAGGCCACCATACCCGGCATTTGTAGTATGTGGTATTGATGGCTGTTGGGCATGGCCACCATGCCCAGTATTGTTGTATGTGGTAACCAAGGAGGAACCAGGACCTTGCATTTTCCAGGCAGGCACTGGAACCACTGAGCTAAATCTCCAGCCCAACCTGGCACTTTTGTAGTCCCCACACACTAACAGCAAGTCACCTAAAAAAACCCTCATTATTCAATCCCAACCAAAAGCCCTATATAAATACATGAAACTTTGGAGGTAGGAGAGTGGTTAGACATGAGCTATAAATTAACAATTTTATTTTCTTTTGTATTTACACGTGTCTCACATGAAATAATTGAAGTTACAAAGCTTGTCATTAGACATAAAGATTCGCTATTAACTTTTAAAAATCTTAGTGAAATTGCAATGTAAATAAGTGGGAGGTTTTTACGGATTTTTTTCAAAGTAAAAAATGTAAAAAAAAATGGAATACTGCACTTTGGAAGAAATTTTTATTTAAATAGAAAATATAATTCAAAAACTAAAATATGAACTATAAACTTAAAAATTAATTAAATCTAATAATATTTGCAAAGTAGAAACCACTAATTAAATATATTGAAATATAATGGAATACAATAACTTTACAAGGATTTTAATAACATTACCTTTTTGTGTATCTGAAAGTGACACTTTAAAGGTATATGTCAGCATCAGATAACAAATTTTATTAATATTCATTAAAACTCAGTTATTAAAGTTCTAGCTTTCTACTAACACTTTGTAATTTAATTTTCAAATGAAAAGTTTTCTCACACTTTAACTACATGTGTGGAATCTCAGTTTCCTTATGCTCAAGTTCATTCTTTTTATCAGCTTTAGATATTTTAATAATAATATATCTATTTTATGGGCAGATATTTGTACATATTGTTTATATTTAAATATGAAAATATTCACAGTTGTGCTATTCATTGAGCTTATAAAATGAAAATAATGAAGCTAAATGAAATGCTTTAACCATATTGATAGAAGGAACTTTGGCCTTTACTGTTCGGGTCTAACAGTAAATTATAATATGCTTAATTTACAGACCCAAGTTGATTATTTGAAACACTAGGCTGCTAATTATATTTTAGACAGATAAACCCAAATGGCATGTTCAATACTTTTCAGGAAATGAAAGAGGAATTGATTTTATAATTTTGACCCCTGGTGAAATGTTCTCTGTGTTTCTGTCAATGTCCAATGAACATGTTTATTAATATATATTTCACGGTATAATCGCATAAGAAAATAAAACTTGCTTGACTGGAAATATACTGTATAGTAGTCTGTAGGCTAATGGAGACTAGTGCTTATTTCAGTCTTCACTGCACTATTGCTTACCATCTCTATATTTGAACCCTTCATCCACACTCTTCTAGGCTTTGTATTAGAATATTCAATTTGTATTCCATGATACACATACATAAAGTTAATGTTTATCTACTAAAAGGAAACTTGGTAAAGAGAAGGTATTACACTTAACATGTTAACCATTTTTGGTGAAAAGGGAAAAAAGAGCAATAGTACTTTTGATATTGTATATATCTATTTATGGGGAACTGCCCTACTGAATATGCCTGACAATTAAATTGTTTATAGAGGAGAGTTTGGCCAAAACCTATCTGTGAAGATCAGAATGACTCTTACTCAAATTCTATTGCTGTAATTCTGTTCTTTACTAAAAATCAAGGTCAATTATTAAGCATAAACTATATTTTACCTGTCCTATTCCTAATTCAAAAATGTTTTGTCTCTTCCTTTACCAGCCTTGCCTGCATAAGTAACATGTAGTTTTCAGACAGCCTGAACCAATGGGCTAGGTAGTTCTGTTTAATCACGACCTCACTGCTGGGCAGCTCGGATTTAAATTTCATCATATCTGCCAGCCTGAACCACCTGTGGTACACGTAAATGCCATTTGCAGCTTGTACTGCTTCTCAGAGTATCATTGCTTACAATAATGCAAAGAAACGTGTTGATTTAGGAGACAAGAGGTCATCATAATACAGTTCTTTAAAGAAAACATTACAATGCTATAAGAGTTGTAGAGTAAATCATTTGTGGTACAGCAATTATAAATTATTATATATACAAGCAGTAAGACTTTGCAAGATCTCCAGGCTAAAATTCAAACTTAATTATTGATAAACTACTCACAAATATACTGTTCTTTTAATTTAATGAAATGAATAACTTTGTTGATTAATGCAATGACTATTTTTGTTGGTGTGAATAGTATAAATTTATAATTATGTTTCACCAAGAATTATTGAAAGTTCAGAAGCTGGCTAGATTTGGTCCCTTTTTAGAATTTAGTATATGTGCTGCTGAAGCAAGCACTCTTTTTAGAATTTTATTAATTGTATTACTAAAAAGACTGCAAAAAGTGAAAAAATCTGTTTTTACCACCAGTAAAAACCTCTAAGTGAGGCAGTCATATTTGAACTACTGGTGGTTCAATCCTGCAAGAACATCTAAATTGAATTTGGCATAGTCACTCAAAGTTTCCTTAACATAATTTAGTGATAATTCAGGCATTATAATAAAACATCAAAGTTTGTTGATTAGAAGAATGGTCAAAGACCACAAATCATAGCTTCTCTTGTTTAATTCTGTCAATTTTTCATGTTGCTGTTCTCTTCTACTGACTTTTTACAAAGATTTATAACACACACACACACACACACACACAAGTACATCTCATCTCAAGGATTCATTTCATATAATGGACCACATTTCAAGAGTTTATAGCAGTACCACTGGGATGTTTGTCCTAGTTCCACATGGAAGTAAGACCAAGAAAAGTAATTTTTCTACTAATGAAAATGTCTCAGATTGGTAAATGTAAAACATTTGCCTAAAATTGATACCTTGCCAATGTTATATACACAAGTTCATTTATAGATGTAAAATTAATTTTAGCTTTCAAATATTATGTTTCGCTATAATATCCAACCTAAGTTTTAAATTGATTACATGGGTGAAATCTATACGATCATTTTACCAGCTGATTTCCATGGAATTGTTTGAGTTTCATACTGTGTAAGCCATATAATGGTTCATATATTTCATATTCTACTCTAAGGGGTAGTAATATCATACACCCAACAGAGTGCATTTGATTTAAACTGCAATTGACTATACTTTAGAAACAATCTCATTTAGAATTACATGCACTATTTCGGTGTTGAAAATTTCTATTCTTAAGAAAATGTATGCTTCATGCATTCATACTTTGAAACACAGGAGGAAAATGTAAGAAAATAAATGTAACTGCTGGTAAATAGATGATACTTTAACTCTTTTGAGTTACCATTTACATTGTTAAAACTTGTTCTATCCCCAGAAGTCAAGATAAAATTCCATGACATTTAAACCAAAACATTCAACTAAAAGGATATTGAAATTAAGGAACAATTAGTATCTTGACACTTTAATTGTAAGACTCTATTTCATGTGTAAAATTTTATTCCTAATATAAGTATAGAAAATATTCCTTAATTTTTGTGCTTTTAGGTACCAATAAATATAAAATATATAACCATTTATTTATTAAACATTTATAGACAGGGTAACTGTTATATATAAAATCTTAATTTGTATATTAAAGCTCAGTAATATCTTTACAAATCTAATAAACATTTGCTGGACAAGGAAGAATTTAAAACAATGTAATTTAAAACAATGAATTCAAATGAAGTCTGAAAAGAAGGGTGGTGTCAGAGGAAATACTATGAAATTTCGAATAAGGAAGAAATATTTGCATCTCAGGGACTTTGAAAACTCAGCTAAGGGGGTTACACTCAAGAGAAAAAAATATTTAACTTCATATGAAAGTATGTGTTGTCACAAGAAAATATTCACACCAAAAATAACATTAATTTATCATAAACTTAATATACTAAAATATATATTTTTGGTCATACATGTTTTAACACATTATTAATTCATTTTCAGTTAGTATACAAAACTATAGATTTCATTCTTTTTTATCTCTAATCTTCATTTCATCCAAAATGATGTTTAGGATCTAAATCACAAAATGTGCTTAAGATAATTGCTGGGAAGAAAAACACATACTTTATTTACTTTTTTCCTTGAGTGAGACACAATGAGAGAAGAAAAAAGAAGAGGAAGAAAAGGTAAATAGAGAGAGAAGGAGAAGGAAAGAAAGAGGATGACTTCATAGAAAAAAATTTCAACCATTATACATAGGTACATTTCTTTCCCTCAAAACAAAGCTTATAAAAGGTATCTTACAAATAAAAATATTATGAAAGATATAAAAGTGCTGTAGTCTTTATAAATGTGTGTTGTGCTCTAAGTAGAAATATGCTGTGACAGAGCATCTCTTTTTTATTTCTTTTTACATTTTATTAGTACATTATATATACACATCACAATTACACTCAACATTGAGAATTTGTACTAGTATATGCCACAACTTAATTCTCATTTTTCCCCCTCCCTACCCACCCTTCCCCCCACCCCCATATACACAAGAATTGTTTCCTTTTTTTACCATCAAATTTTTCTTTCTTTATTATTTATCCCTAACTCCATTACCTTTTGAATATTTACTATTTCACAATATCAATCATACATTCTGGAACACATTTATAGTTTCAGTTTCTCATATCAGAGAAAATATATGATATTTGCACATCTCTGGCCTATTTATTTCATTTATGAGTATGTCCTGAAGGTACATCCATTTGAGTATAAATAATTCAATGTCATCATTCTTTATGGCAGAGTAATACTCCATTTTATTAAAAAAAACTCACATATCTTCTTGATCCATTTTAGTATCGATGGGCATTTGTGTTGTTCCTAGATTTAGCTATACAAACTGAACTGCTATAAACATGGGTGCACATATGTCCACAGAGCATATCTCTTAAGGACTAAAATTAGAAATTTTCATTGGGTGTTATAATTTTATAAAAGATGAATCCTTATATCTAATTTTGTATAGGCTGTGATCAAAGTATAGAGATAACTATATAAAATTATTCTCTTACTTCATGGAGTTCTATATATTTGTCCTTATATAATTATAGTTTGTTTTTACCTGAGTATATTCTTGAAAAATTAACAAGTGGATAACTAGATCATTATTATTTTTTGGGGGGTGGTGGAATATTGGAGGTTCTTTTTTTGGGGGGGTTCCTATATGTAAAGGATCATGTCAGTTGCAAATAACAATAATTTGACTTCTCCCTTTCCTGTACATATCCCTTTTATGTCTCTCTCTCTCTTTTTTCAGTGTCTATCTCTCTCTTGCCTCATCTGTTTTTTGAGAACCACAATGAACAGGGTTATATCATAATTTTATAACATGATACCAAAATAATATGCTTCTTAACAAAATCAAATTCAGGATTCAGTTTTAAAGACTATGGCCATATAATAACTTTGACTAAAAATAAGTCTGCAAGGTCATTGTTTGTATTTAGCTTCTTGTTTCATATGGAAACATACACTACATTTGAAAATTTGAAAATACATATGTTGATTTCACTGGAGAGGTGCATTTATTAGGCATGTAACAGACATTGCCCTTCTTTCTATATTCACCATGAAAACCAGTATGACTCAGTTCATGTTAAATATTCATTGACTTTTTAAAAAATTACAAATGAGCCAGGCGTGGTGGCTCACGCCTGTAATCCCAGCACTAGGGAGGCAGAGACAGGAGGATTGCTGAGTTCGAGGCTTGCCTGGGCTACATAGTGAGCTCAGAGCCAGCCTGAACTACAAAGCGAGACGCTGTCTCAAAACAAAACAAAACAAAACAAAACAAAAAAATCACAAATGATATTTTACACTTGTTTATAGATATTTTGTTTCTTAAAAAAAAAAATATATATATATATATATGATCTGACCTTTCAGAATATTTTGAAGTTCGGATAGGTCACAGGTACCAAGAATATTTTGTTTTATTTCTTAGTCGCACATATAACTTCTCAAATACGTTTTCATAGTCTTTGTAAATTTTTTTCTCCCTAGCTTCCATTTCGCCTTTCCACATGTCTGCATGATTTTCATTGTTGTTTCATTGTTTGCTTGTTTTACTTAAATACTAGATTTTAAATGAAAATCTGCACTTAGGATACATTTTTGACCTAATATTCATTTAGGATATTATTCTTGAATTCCATAAAAATGAAAAAACTTAGGAAAATGCCATATCATTTCATATTACAGGTATTTAAAATAACCATGACACTGTCTCTCCCATAACAATATAAATACATGCTTCACATGGATATCAATCACTCCTCCACTGGCAACAATATTTCATTTGAAATCAGCTCTATTTATATAGATCCTCAGTTTACAAGTTTTTATTCATTTAGTTTTGTCAGTATATTTTTTCAGTACTAATGTTTAGACACCTTTGGAGGAGTTGAAACATATACATAACCCATTTTAGCTAGTTTTTTTTTTTCCATCTCTTTCCTCATCCTCTATCTCTTGATTCTTTTTCTGTTTGGGTTGGAACCATCTCCATTCTTCTTATTATCTTCTATTGTGCTCTGTATTTGAGTTTCTCATATAGGGGAAACCACGCGATATTTAAGCTCATGTGCCACATGTATTTCACTGAATATTATGACCTTTCTTAATGCTTTATGGGTAAGATAGCTTTGCAAAAGTCTTTTTCTGAAGAAAAGAAATAAACCCCATTCGATGGAGTAAATACCGCATTACATGAAAATAAATATGTCAACAGAAATAATCTGGATAGGATTTCAAGTGCAATCAGTGTTCTTGTCTGTAATATTTTCAGGTTCAACATAGCTTTCCATAGCTTTTCCTGGTAGACAATGAATTTTAAATGCGTTCCTATAATAGTCGTCACCATTACACTAAATGGATGGATGTTTTTCACACTTTTTATTGAACTTTAATTGTTCCATCTCAAAGCTGTATTGTTCTTTCCTGGTTAAAAATTCAGGCAGACTAGTATTGTTTTTTATCATTGTCTTCCCTGCTTTTAAGGATATGGATATGGAAATCTCTGTCACCTTATAGTTAATTGGAACTGTAACATACATTATAGCATATTCCATTTTCCCTCTAAGAATCCAAGTCTAAGGTAAAAGTTTGAATTCAAACTTAATGTTAAAGCAAACGTGAATGAGACTTTTCCAGATGCGATTACTTTGAACGGAAATAGTTTCAGAGTGATAGAGTCCTCTGCATTGCGCAGTATATGCTAGCAACAAAATGAGCCATCTAGACCTAAACAGAGCACAGCTTTTGCAACTAGTTGGAGGTGAGGTCTTCGATATATCAAAATAATGATGTTGGAACAATGCAACACCCATCTTACTAATATCCTTATGGAAGGTTTTACTGAAGACATGAAAGTAAATGTAGCAAGCAGATTATTGAATCTTTAAGGCTTTAATTTCTGTCTATATTATCCATACAACATATGATGATCCTTCAGACTAAATAATTATAATTACCAGGCTTGTGATAGCTGGTGTTATAGGTGAACTTGACTTAAAAAATAAAACAAAAAAATCCTAAAAATCAATAATCATGTGGAAGACTATAGTTTTCATGGACAGTCAATGTACTGCATGTACTTATAGATTAGATAAAATTATGCTATATACAACAGCTTAGTGTTAAACATATTTATGCCATTGAGCTACTGATCATCATGACTTACTACTTTTATCTCTCTTTTTTGTACTTTTCTTGTGCTTTCTCTTCATTTTCTTCAGCTTAAAGTAATACTGATGCTGAAACATCATATTTTGAAGAGGCACATTCTGCTTCTTTGAAGATTTTACTGGTCCCTGTCCTATCATCTACAACGCATCACCAGTTTCTCTCAATTTCAATGTCAATTTCTTTATTAAAGACACCCATCCATATACCACATGCTGATTGTCTTATTTCAATTTCTTGTGATTATTTTGAAGAAAAAATATTTACTATGTCACTTATCGAGATTAACTGGAGAGTAAATAGTTGAGTTACTGATTAAATTCCTTCAATGCAAGAAACCCTTATAAAAAGGGTCTCACCTATAACTTTTACTGAATATATTTTTAACAGTCAACTACTTCTTATAAAACATTGATGAATCACCTAAGCTTGTGCATATAGTATTGAATTTAGCATAAAATTTGGAAATATGTTAGATCTTCAAAGCAGATATTAACTGTTTATACCTAGTTCCAATAAGCATTAAGTAGTTTGCAAAACTATATACATCTTAATAACTATCAACAATAAAGTGATTTCATTGCATACATGGAGTTTTGCCACATTCCTACATCAGTACTTACTTGGACAATGGGGTTTGTTGCTGGAATCAATAATGGATTAGTTTTGTCTTTCTGTTTTAATCCCAGAATGAAGTTTGAGTACAAAGAGTCATTGTTCTAAGACGAGAAAGGATAGTTACACCTAGTCATTCTACATGGAAGCAATTTTTTAATTAGATTCACAAAGACCGATTTGATGATATTTTCAAGTTTTTAGTATCACCATAGATAGAGCCTTTCTTTTTGCTCTACATTAATAAGTGCTGATTTTCCTGTTACACATACAAATGTCATTCTGCAAGTAGAACGTTTTGGTCCTTATTTTTGATACTAACCAACAAACCTCAATTTGAATTAACCAACAAACCTCAATTCCTCATGCTGAAGAACCCTAGAATTATCATTTTAGAATACTGAAAAGATATTAGTACAGTAGTACATATTTATTAGGAACTAAATTTACAGTTTACTGTAATTTCCAAGCCAATGTATACCAAAATGTATTGATATATTGTAAAGGTAGACAGAACTGCTTTAAATAATACCAAGTGTAAAATCCTTGCTTAATAATTAAAATATTTTATGTGAAAAAATTTAAGGTATGACCGCTTTTGGAATTCGAAAGCATTTCTCTAACTCCAAGTGGGCTTAGGTTTGGTCTTTTCAGTGTAAACTAGTATATGCTCTATCAATTTTCTTTTTCTTTTATGTTTTGTATGTGACTTCTTTGACTACTTCATGTTTTATCATCTTATCCTCAATTTCTGATATTCCATCTTCATGTTGGTGATTTTTCTGTTTATGAATTCTATACAACTTTTTTATTTCAAATATTTCTGCTTCATGTATTTTTTGTTTTCAGCAAATTTTTCGTTAATATTTTAAAAATTTTAGTCAGAGCTTTCAAATTTTTATTTTCTCCAAATCCACTGAGGGAATTTTGAGTTATATTTCTGCAAATTATTTGTTCATTGCTTCTTCAGATTCATCTAATTTCTTTTTGTCATCTCTAAGCTTTTTATAGAATTGTGCCACCCGGTATTTCCAACCCTATTTGCATTCTTGATGTGCCTTAGCAGAGTTGAAAGGTCCTGGGGTTTGTCTTGGTTTCTTTTGATCCAATGTGGATATGTATCCTTTAGTTACACTTTAGGACCTCCAGAAAATCCAGATATTGGTAGAGAGGTCAGTTAGCAGCCACTACTCTATTACTTTTGTTACTGTAATAAATTCCGGGACAAGAGTTTCATCAAAGGCCAACTGGATATTGACAAACCCAGGAATCACTCATAAAGTTCTTTTAACCAGAAAAAGAGGACAATAATTTTGGTGAAGACAATTATACCACCCAGGTATTAACCAAAAGTACTTCAGGCCTCTAATTTCTGCTAGATGTAGGTAGCAGTGCCAAAGAATAAAAGTAGGTAGAGATGAAATGCCTGCTTTTGGACTGCCTCCTCTAAATAAATTCAATATCTGACCTTGTTCTTTCACAACAGAATTCAGATATGGTGATCTTCCTGGTCTGATTCTGTACTTCCAAAGGAATCCCAGGGGAATCCTGCTTAACTCTCAGAATCTCCAAAACAGGGTTTCCAGGTGCTACCAACTGTTTCTGTGGTAAAGTAGCTCTTCAGTCCTGAAGCATAACCCTCTTTATGGTTGTGATCTCTTCTTTGATTAGGTCAGTCTGTTTAGAAACTATGTTCCCCATAATGACATCAAATCCAAAGAACAATGAATATGTGTGGTTAACTTCATTGTATGATGATTAGGATGGTACTAGTGTTCTGAAAAATAATATTCTGGCAATTTATAGGAAAAATTTATTTCTCCTTAATTTGATATTCAAAAAACATGTGTATTTTTTAAGTCTGCAAAGGAGAAAAGAGAAACATAATAAATATAATTCAAATAGTTTTACTAGTAAACAGAAAAGGAATCTTACTTGAATTTACCTAACTATAGTTTGAAGCAGATAATAGCAAATAAAATTTCAACATACTAAGTAGAGATGTATTACTAACATGGACAAAATCGACCCAGATAGGTGTGGAAAAATAATTGATATGGCAGATGCCTAAAAAAAAATCAAGACAAGAATTTTATTGACATGAAACTCTTCTTAGAGTTATTTAGACTTTCTCCCATAGGCAATATAATGTTATGAAAAGTTTTGGAGCTGCTCTTAAAAATATGTAGATCTATAAACATTTAGTGGAAAAAAATCAGTATCATGGCTTGACTATCATAACAAAAAGATTTTGAGATATGTAGAAGGCTGTAATATTTTTAGCGTGAGATTAGGACAGAGGAGATGTCAGGAAGGTGCAGAAAGTAAAATCAATATCTATGTTTTTGGAAAAGAAATAACAGGAAATGTTAACAAAACGTGGTGAATTAATTCATATGTAAAACTTTCTAAATCCTTTATACTTCAGCAATTATCATTTTGAGTAGGAATATATAAAAATCAGCCACACATTCAAGAGACTAATAGTCTATTATAAATTTAAAAGGTAGTACTGTGAAATCATATCTTTAATGAATCTTAATTTCATTTTGAACTTCCAACTTTAGACATTTTCATTACAAAGCCTTTTAGGATTATTTAGATTCTGTTTATATATACACACATATATCCATATTCTTACACATAAATAATTTTTTTCTTTGTGGACACAAAATGTTTGGAATGAATGTCTTGCTTTTTTAAAATAGTGAGCGAGATTGCTATAAAGTTGCCCATTTTCATTGGGCAACTATTGATTGGTAAATCTATTTGAGTTGTGTTTTACTATGTTTCTCTTCTTTCAGACCAAAAAAAAATGCCACAAGTGTTTCATAAATTGTTTTTGAAAACTATTTGTAAACATCAAATGAAGAAGTAATGAATTAGGGCTGGGGATGTAGCTCAAGTGGTATCGCAGCAGTGCTACCATGGGAAAAGGTTCCAGTTTGATCTCTTGGTGTCACAAAAAATAAATAAATAAATAAATAAATAAATAAATAAATAAATAAATAAATAAATAAATAAATAAATAAAGTAATGATTTTTTTCTCTCTACATTTCCAGGATATTATTTTTCAGAATACTGCTACCACCATAATTACCATGAAATGTAATTAGCTATATACATTCATTGTTCTTTTATTTTGATATCATTGAAATCAGGGTAACCCCTAACTCCAAAGAACACCAAAATCTAAAGATGATTAAGTTTCTTGTACAAAATTGTGAAAAGTGTGCATGTAGTCAGTGCACATTCTCCTGTATATTTTATGTGATCTTTAGGTTATGTATAATTTGTAATACAAGTGTGCAAATATATATGTGGTATTTATAAGGGATAATGAAAAAATATTTATATGTTCAGTACAGACTTGATTTATTTCTAAACAGTTTTTATCATATTTGATTACATACAAGGATGCAGAACCTTTGGCTTTGGAAGTTTGAATCTATAGCTTTGTCTGTAGCTCACATATATCTTCATATCCAAACAAATGTATTGCTAGTTTTCTTTTGGAAACAATTTTTGTTATTGATAAAAATTGAAATGTAGACTTAGAGCTATTGAATAGTTTGTTGCTGTTTTCAAAAACCTGTATGCAGATACTTTTAAATGTAGTATATTCAGGAATATGATGTTTTTACACCATTGAATCAAACATTCACGATTTATTTCTAGTTTAGGTTCTTACCCAGTATATTCAGTTGTTTGAGTCTAAATGTACAAAGTTAATTTAAACAATTATTTAATGGAAATGCTAATTTTATAGTTTCAAGGTATACCAATTGAATCTAAAAATTCAAAAAATTTAATTGGGAATGTATATTAGTGTTAATATTAGTGAGATAATAGAGAGGGGCCAGGTAGAGAGTTCTAGACAACATTGTCAGTGTTTTTCAACTTTATTTCTAAAGATTTGCATTCCAGTGGTTCTATAAATCTTTCTTAGCTCCTGCATGGATGGTTGATTTTTAGAATGCCACTGAAAATGAACTTGTGGGACAGGTAATTCCTATGTGGTAAACCTATTTGCACACTGCCATCAGTGTGCAATGACAAGATATAAAACTGTCAGAGCAATTCATGTGAGGAGAATCACACCAAATAACATCATAGAAGATCCATGTAACAAATAATAACATATATTTTTGGATTTGTTTAATGTTGTATAAGTAACAAAACATTCTTTCTGCATAGTATAAGATCTACATTTTATGCAAGCCATACTATGTATTGTCGTAAACAATGAACACACACACATGCACACACACAATGCACACAAGATTCCATTACATTCCATACAGAAGAAATATGAGACACAGACAGAACTGGAGACTCACTGAGAGAGGCAACCCTTTATTACCCAGTGCTACTGCTGGGATAGTTTTAGCCAGCAATTCCACAGACACTTAAATCTAAATTAGTTAATGGTCCTTGTCAGAAGCCTGCCATTCTTGGGATGCTGGAAAGTATTTCTTTCTTCCAGTCACAGACAGCCTTGGCTGACGTGAAGGATATTGAGGAAACAGGGCATGTGTCATCAATGAAATATATTGAAACTCTAATGTACCTCGCCTAGATACTGTTATTAATCCCAAGTTTCTTAGCCTGAAAATCTAGTAGCTGCCAAAAGAAAATAGTGGTAATGGCAGATACAGCGAACGAGACTTAAAAGTTAAATATCTTCCAAGTATAAATAATTGATCACTATACTCAAACAGGAACTTCTACTTCCTGTAAAAACCTATTTTAAAGTCACATTAAATTTAAAAACTGAAATGATTTTCAAAAAATACTATAATATTTAGCTAATAATTATATTCTAGTTACCTATATGCATATATTAACATCTCTGTTTTATATCAAAGACCAATAAAAGTGTCAATAAGGTGTGAGGAACTTACTGAATCTTTATACCTCCAAAATTTCTCTTTCCTAAAAATGAGATAATAATGCTTTAGATACATGCATGCTAGGAGAAAGCATTTATAATAATTTTTAACTATTCTTAAAACAGTGTTTGGCACAATGGAGAAAGATGCAAATCATAATGAGCTTGAGAGAGAGATAAGAGACATAATCATATAAAATTCAGCCTAAATGTTTATTTAAGGAAATGATGAGGTAGAGTGTTATTTATAAGCTCCAAGTTCATGTGTGAATTGTTTAACATTGCTACACCTCATCTGTAAAATGAAGATGCTACTTGTTTCATGGTGATTAATTTTGGAATTAAAGGAGGAAGTTAATGGAATGAAGTAAATTTTTTAAAAAGTTGTTTTGTACACCACCATCAACATTTTGTGGGTTCTCTGTAATAATTAGTGCTGAACTTATCTTGGAATGAATTTCCATGTGTCATCTTAGTGACTTACTGAATCAGATTCAAATTTCTATGTATACATTTATATAAAAAATCTTTCTAAGCAGTGTTTATAGTGGATACTTGTGGAAATTAAGCTGTTAAGCAATAAAATCTCAGGGTGCTATAAGTCTGAAAGTATTGACCTAGGACAGCAGTCTTTTAAGGACCAAGTACCAGACTATAATCTAAAACCTATTTATTTCATAGTGATAACACTGAAATTAAACCAAATATTGACATTTAGTTTAAAAAAGATCTCCGATGGGACGGAGGGTTAGCTCAGTGGTTCTGGCGCCTGCCTCGCAAGTGCAAGGTCCTGAGTTCGATCCCCGGTAACCACATACAATGCTGGGCGTGGAGACTCACGCCCACCAACAATCAATACCACATACCACAGTGCCGGGAGTGGTGGCTCACACCTGTAATCCCAGCACTCGGGAGGAAGAGACAGGAGGATTGCTGAGTTCGAAGCTTGCCTAGGCTACATAGTGAGCTCAGAGCCAGCCTGAACTACAAAGTGAGACCCTGTCTCAAAAAAAAAAAAAAAAAAAAAAAAAAAAAAAAAAAAAAAAAACTCCGATATGAACATCTCTTGTCCTAAAAGAAAAACCCAATAACACGAGTGACATTCATTTGCTACTACTAACCTAGAACATTAGTTAATGACTTTTGAAAGATCTCATAGATACAATTTAGACCTTATTCGATTTTGTTCCAAACGCTAGAGTAAAAGAAAGAAAATGTAGAGAATAACATGTAGCTTTGATATAAGAGGAATAGTTGTAACTCCCAAACCTGCTGGCTATCCAAAATGCAAGTTTATGTTCTCTAAAATTGAAGAATGATTTCTAGGTATGATGGAACTTGAGTCACAACAAAATTTATTGAGAGAAAAAAGCTTCTGTGTAAGAGGAACAGAAGACTCAACCAAAAATGGATTACCCACCCACCCACATTCTTTATTGGTACATTGTATATACATACCATGATCACACTCAATATTGGGAATTTGTACCAGTATATGACACAATTTAGTTGCCATTTTCCCCATTTCCCTATCCACCTCACAATCTCCACCCCATAAATACTAAACCTTTCCTTCCTTCCCTTTTTTATGACCATCACTTTTTTTTTCTTTTTGAGACAGGGTCTCGCTTTGTAATTCAGGCTGGCCCTGAGCTCACTATGTAGCCCAGGCAAGCCTCAAACTCAGCAATCCTCCTGCCTTTGCCTCCCGAGTGCTGGGATTACAGGTGTGAGCCACCACGCCCAACATTGTGGTATGTGGTATTGATTGCTGGTGGCGTGAGTCACCGCGCCCAGCATTGTGTGTGGTTACCAGGGATGGAACTCAGGGCCTTGTGCTTGCGAGGCAGGCACTGGAACCACTGAGCTAACTCTCTGGCCCGACCATCACATATGTTTTTTAACCCCCATTACTCATCTCTCCACAACATTTTCTTTTGAATATTTTTTTCACATATGTGCACCAATGTTTATAGCAGCTCAGCTTGTGATAGCTAAACCTTGGAAACAACTCAAATGCCCATCAACTGGAGACTGGATAAAGAAGATGTATTGTTCTCTATAAAATGGAATATTACTCTGTCTTAAAGAATGATAAATTCAAGTCATACTCAAATGGATATATGTTCAGGACATACTCATAAGTGAAATAAATAGGTCACAGATATGTAAATTTCATGTTTTCTCTGGTATGAGAAACTGAAGATGTTAATGAGCTCTAGAATGTATGATGGATATTGTGATTGTTCTTCATGTTGTCTGCTCAGTTGTCCTTTGCATTGCCTCCTCAATTGTCCTATGAGATATCTAATTAACTTACCATCTGCAGTTGTTTAACACAACAAGGTACTAGCAATACATTTGGTAAACTAGTAAGATGTGTACATTTTTGTTTGAAGAGTCAGCATTGCAAAGAGAAAATAAAAGTAATATTCAAGACCAGTATGAAAGTGATTATTTTTATTGTAGACTATGTTACAGAGAAGAAAATTATTAGTTAGAGAATAGAGAACACACATAAATAATATTTCAAAGAAAAGTAGTGGAAATATATTAATATTTATCACATCTAACTAAAGATCTCCAGCTTCTTTATGGAAGGAGTTGAATGCTAACAAATAGCCACTCTGGTTATTACATGGTGCTTTTTGAATAAAAAAATCATGCATAATTATATTGCATTTGTGAATTTTTTTCTTTGTTGACTACATGAAATCAATACAGAGACAAGTGAAAATAAAATCTACATAGAAGTATCTGTGAATGGTTTATAAGATGAAAGGACAACAACTATAAAGAAATCTTAAAGGTCATAATAAGAAAAGAGCAGAAAAATATGACAAGAGCTAAAATACATTTATTAATTCATCTGTTGTCACTTTAGTATCACGTGGAATGAAAGTTTAGAAACAATAAAGTGAAAGATAAATAGAATTTGGGCCATAGATCACAAACAATGAACATCACAGCCATAACTAATTTGAGTATAATGCTGACAGTTTATTTAGAAACAATTGATTATTACAGGAAGAGCAAACAGTTATATCATGCTTATACCACCCATGCTAAATGAATACAGTCACATAGGAAAACTTGGACATAATGAGCAGGGAAACAGAAATTCTAAATTTCAAATCTATGATCAAAGTGTCTATATTTATATATTTTAAATACTTTTTTATTGGTCAATTTTCTATTTGCTTGGGTAAAATAACTTACATATACAGCATAGGAGGGAGAGATTTAATTTAATGCACAGTTTCAGTCCACGTGAGAGCCTCAAAGAAAAAAAAAAGAATGGCATGAAGTTGCTATTGAGAAAAGTTGCTCACTTCATGGTGGCAGAAGCCTGAGCACCCGGGAATGGTGCCGGTGAGAACTATCTCCCTGAAAGGATGCCCTCCCTGATCCACCAGCTCCCGTGCGGGTCTCATCTCCTTGCAACACTTTTACTGTGAGCATCAGGAGACTGATCTATTGATCAATCCACTAGTCAGAGTACAGATTTATTCCAATCACCTGTCCAAGAATATTTTAATACACAAGGGTACGAAGTAAGGTTTAACAGTTATATTCCACCTTTGTCAACTTAACTCTCAACCCATATCTGAAGCCATATTTCTACAAATATTAACAATAATAATGCCCTAACTACCTCACATGATACGGATATCCTATGTGCAACACTGGAATTTCTTTCTAAAGTCTCAACAGTTCCAAAACGCTGTGTCCCGAGTTTTATTTTAAACTCTAGGGCAAATTCTAGACAAAAACTGTAAAATTTGCAAACCAAGTTACACATTGTTAATCTACAAAGTTACAGGGTAAACATTCCCTTTACAAAACAGAAAAACTGGTATCTCGCTGTGCTTCCCAATTGCCATGCTATAAGCAAGACTCCTCCACTCTACCATACTGCCTCAGAACTTGCTCTGGTTATAGAGCCAGATATTTACAAACTGTGAGCCAAGTGCACCTCTCCTCCTTTGAGCTATTCATGAGATTTACTGTGCTTCATTGAGGGAAAATAGCTAAATACTTTGGTACTGAGAAATGAGGTTGTTGCAACAACTTTAACTGTCCGTGTGATTTAGAATATCTGTAACTAGCATGACGGAAGAGTTTGGAAAGGTGTGGAGAAGTAGCCTCACAGTGCTGGAGCCATGCCTGTTGGTGATATAGGACCTATAATGTAGGAATGATATACGACAAATATTGTAAGTCCTTACCTCTTAGAGGTGATAGTCAACTTCATGTTATCTAAAATTTTAGGGAGAACGGAAGTTAGGAGTAGAAAATACTCATTGAGGTAAAGATATCTTCTGTCTAAGAGAGGGTAAAGGGGATCCAGACAAGTAGATTGCCTATGAGGCCATTTTTCAAAAAAAGTTTCAAAGAAAAAAATCATACGATTGTTACAAAATCACAAGGGGAATATGAACTGGTACAATGTTATGGTCAACTAATAAGATTAGAAATACAGTCACTTAGTTAATAATGATCCAATCAGGAAGTAAGTCACATAGTAAGGGTTCATGGAGAGAACCATAACCTTTCCTAGAAGGGACAGATTGATTCTCTCTTAGAATATCAGTTAACATCGCTTATCCCTGGGGAAAGTGGTGTAGTCATTTCAGTTTTGTCTTGAGGTCTGGCCTTCAGTGAACATCCTTTCTCTTGCAGTTCCATTGCGTTCTCCTTTTCTGCACTGATTTATTTGAAGCACTATCCGTGACTGCCCATTTATATATACTTGGTGGTGCCAGGGATCAAACTTGGGCCTTTGTGCTTCCAAGGTAGGTGCGTAACACTTGAGCTGAATCTTCTGCCTGCCTATAATATTTCCACCTAATTTAAGTGTCTAAAACAATGAAAAATTTGCCTCAGATCTCAGAACTGCTGGGTTTCAATCTTGCTTTACTTATATTCCTTTCCATCCCCATATTCCTTCTAGAAGGGAAAATTTCATTCTGTACCATTGTATGTCAGAAGTGTTTAACTGTCTTTTGATTTTACAAGAATTCACAACTTAGAGTTTGCCTTAAATCTCCAATAAGACTTTGAGCTTCAATTTTGAACACTGAGGACACTCAGGATTTTGACCACTCTGAGAGACAGACTAAACACATTCTGTACAAGGTGCTGGTGCTAGGCTTTATATTTAGATTCCGCTAAAAAAAAAAAACCTATGATTTATATACAGGGCCTTTAGGAGTTGATGAAGGGGTTGCGATATTGATTAACAGATTAGTGCTCTGATAAGTTTACTGCTAAATGTGGTTTGGAAGGTAATGTCTGATTAAAGGAATTGACTTCTCGCTTAACCTCTTCTCCGTTTCTTGTCGCCATGTCTTCAGGTGTTTTGCATCTACAGACACCCCATGCCAACCTGATTTGGAACCAGCTTCTTACGGACCAAAACCTCTACAAACTGTGAGCTAAAATAAACCTTTTCTCCTTACACTTGTGGGTGTTAGCAAGTGAATAGGGAAGTAACTAAGACATTAATTTAATATATTAATCAGCTTTCCTGTTTCCTGGGGAAATGCCTGTCACCTACAATTTAAAGGAAGAGACTTTTAATTTAGTTTTTGATTTCAGAGTTTTCAGCCCATAAATGGCTGGAAGCAAGGCACACATATTGTAGAGGGAATAGTGAAGGAAACCTTCTTGTGTAATAAATAATGCTTATAGTGCAGCAACCAGAGGAAGGGCACCAGAGGGACGTATGTCCTCAGAAGTGTATTCCCCACTGTCCAACAGAATATTAAGCATGAACATCAGTGATGAATCCAGAGATGAGTGTATTTCCCACAAGGTTTAATCACCTCTCCTGGAGTTTACTCATCAAGACAAGTTGAAAATTAAGCTTAGTCATCAAACTTATGCTACCAATAAATTTTTGGAAAGTGTATATTGTTTGACTTTGTTGTAGTTAAGACAAGGGGTGGCAGTTTAGACTCTGAGAGATTTTATTACAAAATAAAGCAATGAACTTTGTTTTAAAAATTGGTAACATTCTTACTCTAAGCCTCAATTCAGGTATGTAATATAAAATAAATTATAAAAAGACTGTGATCAAGGCAGGGAGTAGAGCATTCAGAGTATTACAGATGTTTGAAGAAAGCAAAATATTAGCTAGACTAAAATATCTGAAATTATCTAGATGTTTACATATTCAACATTCTTAAGATTATTCCTTGAAAACGGAATTGTGTGTCCAAAAAGGATATGTAAAAAATGGCAACTAAAATTATAAATATATTCATGGGTCTCCAGTCTAATCATAGATAAATTGAAAAGAAACAAAATCATAATGATAAATAATTGGGGATTAATGTAAAAGTGTAGGAATATGCTAATCGAGTGAAATTAAGGAAATGACAATTTCAGAAACTACTTCGGTTGTGTGGTAGAAATTATTGGTAGTGTTCTGAGATATATCTTTTTGAGAAGTTAAATATCTTCTTTTCCAGTGTTGCTGCTGTAATAGTGGCATAAATTGGTGAAGATCCCAGCTGTTTACCCACAGGAAACCACCCTATCACAACAACCTTACGTGTCTTTATGCTCTTTATTACATCGAGAAGTCCACAGTTAAATTATTGATAGATGAGTAAGGTTTATGCTGGAAATACTAACATTTTGGAATACTTCATGCTCCACCATACTGAAAAGACAAGGTTGAATGTAAAATTCAGCTAAGGGTGTATCTTGTTTCATGTTTTGCTTTCCGACCAGCATGTCATTTCCGTTTTCTAGCAAAGAATCTTCACGGTATGCAAAACCATTCCCAAGTAAGCCATCACTTTAGAAGACTTAACTTATTGCATTATTTGGGAAATCAGCCCAATTGTGACACAGATTATTAGCGGAGAAGTTAATTACAAAATCAAAAGTAATTAGAGTTCTTCCTGAAACAAAGAAAGAGCTGATGAAGACCTGAAGTAATTCATGACACTCGGGATAAAGAAAGTAACATGACTGGCAAGGATGAGCAGGAGAGAAGTGACACAGCGGCAGGCTGTAACTGGAGAAAGGAACAAAAAAGAGCACCAAGCTCTGGCTGTCAGTCATTTACTGGAAAATAATGCATCCAGTGGTTTACATAGACACTGAAACAAATTGAAAGCAAGATTAAATAGTTTAAATATGTATAAACTTAAAAAGACATTCACTAAAGTTCAATAGCTGTCTGGCTAACAAAACAAGCCATAGAGTAAAAAATGAAAAAGAAAACATAAAATCAAATGAGAGGGTCCTATCAAAAGAAATGAAACTGTTGAGGTGTGATATCACGTGGGCATTTATCCAGCATTATTCCTACATGACATTTAAATAGGAAAAATGGTGTAATAGAATACAATAGAATTCACTCAGAAAATTTTATTGGAGAAGAGAATAGCCATTTGGGCTTGTGTGTTTAGTAGAAAATTGAATAATCGACGATCAGACTTGAGAATGTTCCTAACTCCAATTTATTCCCATGCCATGAGAAAGCAGTTAACACCAAAGGTGAGAAGTAAATTTTAAAATGCGTAAAGTCCTGTTCCCAGATCTAGCCAACAACTTCGTAAATGTCAAGTTCACCACATTATACTTACCCATTTTTCCTGAATTTACATGTAAATGTACATTGATAAGTTTAAAGCTGAAGAAAAAAATAAAAAATATGTGATATCTGACTGCGTATTTCACCTTTCCCCCAGAAATAGAGCTCTTAATCTTGCCCTTCACAACAACTTAGCACTCTGCTACCTGACCCTTTTTTAAGCCACAGATTTTTCATTTGTTGGGCCTTATACTTTCCCACTCTCTGATCACCCCACTCAATTCTCATACTGTTTTTTATGTATCCAATCAATAAACATTGAACTATTTTACTTCCCCACCAAAAGTCATGGATTTATCAATAATATAATATATTTGAAGCACAAGAACCTAGTTTTCTTTTCTAAAAAGTAAACAAAAATCTATTAGTACCCCTAAAATTTCTCACATTTAAATCCCTGAATTTTACACCCTGGTTACATCTTCTTAATCAAGAAAGAAGATACTCTATGATAACTAAGATGGGCTTTTAAGTTTTATAAAATAAAACAGAGAGTACAAGATCCATGGTTAATAACTGGTTTTTGAAAAGGTCTGAGAGGTTATGTGTAACTGTCCACCACTGCCTCATGTGGTCATAGGTGGGGTTTTTTCAGAGGTGTCTGGATCTACCATGTTACCCTGCAATTGACTCATGGACAATAGCATTAGTGCAACTATCACGAGCACTAAGATTAAGGGTATGAATGCTCCCTCGTGGGTAGCCTGGTAAGATCTAAGGGACAGAAAAAGCTGCAGTTGTCCCTTTGCCTTCATACCTTCTGCCCACTGTCAATTGTTTCTCCTCTGCAGCGCCATCCTGATTTCGAGCCAGCTGATTATACACTGGAACTTCTACAGACTGACGTAATACCCTTCCCTCCTTTTAATTAAGGAGTTAGGTATTTATCTCAGCAATGGGAAAAGTAATTTAAGACCAAGGGTACGTGGGAAATAAAGAGACTATCACACATATGGAAAATATAAATACGATATTATTTTATTTAGGTGGCGTAGCATCCTATTCAATTGCTTTGATGGTCATAAATGCGTCATAGTCATAGCTTCTCAAAGAGGAAGATCCACCCTTAACAGAGGCATTTTAAGCTAAAAGAGATTGCATACTAACTACACAGAGACAGTGCAGTAAAGAAATATATCAAATAACATAGCAGAAAGGAGACTATGGAGTCAATCATGCTGAAGACCTGGGTACGGTGAGAAGTGTCAGTCAGTCAAAACAAGGTGCTCTACTGTTTCATGTAATCCAGATCTGATGAGGACAAATAATAAAATCAGAATCTGAGGGAAAACTAGAAAGGAGATTGAGAATGAACTGATGATTCAAAAATCCACATTTTTCCTTTCACAAACTCATAAAATCATGCTTATTCTTGACATGTACACACACAAGGTAGACAACACATATGTGAGTCTATTATACAAGATCAGTATAAAACAGAAATCTTTATTAAAGAGATGATCTTTCAATATATTATCTATATCTTTCAAAAACAAAGGGGTATGGTTTTATGGCAGTAGTACACAAAGTTATTTTATATTTTTTGTTATATTTAATATTTATTTGTTGATAATGATATTAAGAAAGATATTTATAGTATAATACATGATTAGTTAACCTCTCACTAAAGTCGATGCATTCATGTAAACAAATATTACATTTGAAGTCACCCCTATTTTACTTATTCCTTTTGTTTCCGTTTTCGTTATACCCCATCCTACTTTCCATTCTTTCTTTTCTTTGGGCATTTTTCACTTTTTTCTTCATTTCATCTTTAATATATAAAGTTCTTAGAGTACCTTCTAAAAATTGTATTTATTAAAATTGATAAATTGGGCAACTAGATTCCTAAAGAGAGAGAAAAAGAGGGAGAGGGAGACGGAGAGGGAAATTAAAAATATAAAACATTTGCATTTTAATTTTATTTCTAAGTGGTATTTTTCCCTATCTTCTACCACGAAACTAAATCATGAGTGGTATTTTATTAAAGATTATGAAAATGTGATCATGACGTCTTTAACAATAGATGAAAGTCTTTATAGTATTTTATTTTCACTCCTCCTTAATAAATGCAGAAATATCCTCATGAACAGTAATTAGATCAAAGATTCAGAGTGAATCATGAATCTAAATGATAAGGGAATAAAGCCTTAATTTTCTTCCCACTAAACATTCCTATGATCTGGTATATGAAGAAAAAAAGCTAAAATTCTTGTTTTACTTCTCTCGTAATTCAGAGTGGAGACTTCTGTTCTTGGCGGTTCTATAAAACACTAAATTAATTTAATAAAATGTAAAACAGCAGAAATTAGAAATCCATATTTGTCTTAAAAGACTTTGAATGTTCAGTTGAATAAGACTTAAAGTTCAGGTGTTCAATTCTCCTCAAAAGAGAAGATTGAAGCTTGGCATGATACTGCTTGTATATAGTCTCACCCCTCCCCCATAATGGAGTTGAAATTTAGACTTTTAATATTGACATTTTTATGAGTGTCTATGTGGACCAAAGGGATGCATAGAACATATTCGCACTCCTAGAACTGAAAATGTGTTATGCCTTTCAATTACATATCAAAGTTCCTATATGGATGAAAGGGATCAATTAATCATAGAGTTTGACGTTCATGAAGACAACAGAAGGTTTAAGGAGATCACTCACCTCTCACTGTTTATCAAACTACCCACATCAAAGTCAGAAAGAAATTTTAGGCACCTCAGTTTCCAACAACAAAACATCCTAGATCACTTTATGGATTCTTCACTGGCAGTTTAGTGAAGTTAAGAATAGTATTTTTTTTTCAAAGACTGAGTAAGTGCACACAAGAAATTACATCATCAGAGCTCACAGTGAGTGTATTGGTCAAGATTACAGTTTATCTGAAGTCAAACAAAAAGCTTAGGAACTTCTCAATTATGATCCAGATAAAGTGTCAGCAACTGCTTTACGTATGCTTATCGTAATATTTATTAGGGAACTTTACACATAGGTGCAAGATTAACTTTTGAATCATATCCACTTTTCAAACTCTCATATAGAATTAAAGATATTCTCCAAAAAACTTTTGCTACATTATCAGTTTCCAATAACTATAATAATGGTATATATTTTAAATTTAGAATATAAATATATTTTCTCCCAAATACAAGAATTACTTTCAAGACTACTCAAATGACTAATCTACTTACACTGGTTTTGCTGTTAATCTTTTGTTTATTTTCTCACATCCTCTAAAAAGAATGATATATCACAGCATTATACTAAAAGAAGGAATAATAATGTCATAGAGTAACTTTATTTAACTTCAGTTGAAATTAAAAGCATATTTTAAACATAATTGTTAAAATATTAAAACAATATATTTTTAGGAAATGTCAACCATTAATTATGCTACTGATTATGCTAACAATCCTCACATAGAATATATGAAAGAAAAATAACTGACACAATGGGTCTTTTCTATTTTTCCATATTTGATCTTGCCAAATAAAAGAATTTACTGATTAGTAAGACACATTTTTCTCTTACTTTTCAGAGACAATCTTTTATGTAAAATATCAATTAAAATTTGCATACTTTATTGTTGACACTCAATTTCATATAGACATATTGATGACAGGTCATTCTTCTAATACAAAAAATGTCCAAGTTGTACATGCAATCTTCTTGAATACCTGTATACAGACTTCCATGAATTATTCATCCCCATGAATTATGAGCTCAAGTTTGGATTGCTAGTTCACATGCTGAGGAAAGGCAATATAGATAGAACCATTCAGTGATTATTTTAAAGTCATAAAGGACCAATACTTACAGATATTTGGAAAAAAAAACAAGATATAAAAAATAGAAACTAGAGAAGACTTGAGAGGAGACTGTGGGTAACATGGAGGCTAAGTGATCAGAGTGAGGGGAAGAGAGGTGAGACTAAAGAATTATGTAGAAGTCTTTTTGTGAGATCCCGGCTTTCTTTGTGAGACAGGAAGCCATTTGAGGAATTTGAATAAAGCAAGACAAAACATGAGTTACTTTATTTCTTCATGATTATTATGATTGCAACATTTTACTTTAAAAACGGGCATACAGAAAATGAGATGCTACCGGGATTTCAGTTTTTCTTTGCAAATTACGAAAATTCTTGTGTCTATAAGAAAGTCAAGATGTTAGGATTACAACTTTCAGAGATTCTTATGATAAAATAACAAATATCAATTTTAAAAATTATTTTCAGTGCGGTCTCCTATTTTTTTTGTGTGTATGCTCTAGCACAAGAGGTACAACTTGACAGTCATAAGGGTCAGAGAAAAAATATTCAAATGATAAAGGTGGTAGGGATTTATAACTTGGGGAAAAAAGAAGCAAAGCTAATGTATATAAGGGGCAGAGGGTTGTAGGGTGGCAGAATGGGAAAAATGAGAATTAAGTCATTTCATATACTGGTACAGATTTTCAATGTTGATTGTGATCATCTTGTATATATAAAATATACCAATAAAATCAATTAATTTAAAAATAGATGCATTTACACTGTGTTACACTTAAGAACCAGATCACAACTACAGAATGACTTCTTACAAGCCTGAATTATAGAGGGGAAGGAGATGTAAGGATAGTAGGAGAGAGTTAAAAATCAAGAAGCTCAGAAAAGCAAGTGTAAGGACCAGGAAATGGAAAGTCCTTGGAATACTTTTTAAAAAATGAGAGAAGACAATGAATAAGGAGTAAAAAGAGTTATTAAAAAGCTGGAGATAAAAAGAAAGCTGGACAATGGGAATTATTTACATTTTTGTGTTAATTGTACTCTAAAATAAATAAACAAAATATTTGCTTTTATAATTATAAAAATAAATAGACTTCAGGAGGCAAATTATATTATTCAAGTTATATAATCTGAATAATTTCTCTCAGTGACCTTAATAAATGAAAGTCACATGGAAAAGCAAGAGCAGAAAAAGAAAATGAGTACATAGATCACTCCAGAGGTCTATTCAGTATTGCTGATCACGAAGTGTTTGATTTTATTCAGAAACTTTGTGCAACTGTATATCTCCACTAGTTTGATGCCATGGAGCCCCGGAAATTGACAAGTACAGCAGGTCTCATACTTAATTTTGTGTCAGGAATTGTTGTTAAAACAGATAGTTGGGGGGGGGGGGATTTAACTCAGAGGTTCCGGCGTCTGCCTGGGAAGTACAAGGTCCCAAATTCAATCCCCAGTACCACATACCACGATGCCCAACATGGTGGCTCACGGGTGTAATCTCAGCACTTGTGAGGCAGAGGGAGGTGGATTGCTGTGAGTTCGAGGCTAGCCTGGTGTACATCATGAGCTCAGGGCCAGTCTGAACTGCAAAACAAGACTTGGTCTCAAACACACACACACACACACACACACACACACACACACACACACCCCAAAACCAGATCATTAGGTTCAGATACTAAAGTGACTGATTTGGTAACTGCCAGAAGAGGTAGAAAGTATATTGCTAACAAGTTACTAAGTAAATCCATTTCTTCTGGGACAGCAATCTCTGTGAATTTAGAGCCAGTGAAAGACCAAATACCTCTGGGGTTCTCTTGCTGTCTTATTCTTGTACCCCCCCCAACTGCCCCCAAACCAGTAACATCTAAATGGTGGTTTCCCTTCTTTGCTGAATCACAATCTGAGAAGGCATGGCACAGAACACACTCTGGAGGACACATAGTAAACACATGAGTACAAAACTTGTTTAAGCAACTGACACTTTCAGGTTGTTTCCTCATCATCCACAGGGACTGGGCTTGTATTTAGTTGTAGAATATTTACTTTGCACACATGGAGCTGTAGGGCTATTCACCAGCACCACCACCATCAAGAACATTCCTTTCTCCCCCAGACATATAATCCAATTTTATTGGTAATTTTGCTTCAGGGTTACTTAATGAGTAGTATTTATTTTATTTAATGTTTGATAATAAGTAGGAGAAAATAATTTATCTCTTTCAAATTATTTTATTTTATTTCATTTTAATTTTGGGGGAGAGTACTGGAGATCAAATTCCAGACTTTGTGCTTGCAAGACAGGGACTAGAACCACTGAGCTAAATCCCTAACCTTCTCTTTCCTTCTGTTGATTAAATATTTCACAATAAGATGTGAACTCATTTCTTTGCACTGTTTATGTAAAATTGCTTATACCAAATTTTAAAGGTTTCTAAGAAATGTTACTAGTTATGCAAACTAAATTTTATCTTTTAAAATTGGTAAAATTGACTTACTAATAATTTTAAATTCTCATTTTGATTACTAAAAAGTTGTGAACTGTATGCAACAGTTTGAATAACTGTTTAGCATAAACAGTTGAAGTAGAAAAATAATATAAAAAGTAAAACTACATATAGGAAATAAATGTATGAATTTAGATTCTCCAGATGTGAATTTTAATTAATAAGTAAAATTAATATTAAGATTAGAGAGTTTGGGCTGGAGGGTTAGCTCAGTGGTTCCGGCGCCTGCCTCACAAGCACAAGGTCCTGAGTTCGATCCCCAGAAACCACATACAATGCTGGGCGTGGAGACTCACGCCCAACAGCAATCAATACCACATACCACGGTGCCGGGCATAGTGGCTCACGCCTGTAATCCCAGCACTCGGGAGGCAGAGACAGGAGGATTGCTGAGTTTGAAGCTTGCCTAGGCTACATAGTGAGCCCAGAGCCAGCCTGAACTACAAAGCGAGACCCTCTCTCAAAACAAAACAAAACAAAACAAAACAAAAAAAAAAAAAAAAAAAAAGATTAGAGAGTTATTCAGCATTTTTTCATATTCACTAAAAGAAGCTTTTGAAAACTCTAGGAGTGTTTGTTATTTTTATCTGAAGTCAGAACTTTTTTATTTTGGAAATACAAGGTGAAAAAAATTTTTATATGTTGTACTTTTTATATTCCACTGGTATTAGTACTGGCAACATTTGTATTATTATAAAGAAAAGCACTTTTAAATCAATTTTGTTTGACATCTTCAAATGTCAAATTACACAGATGAATCAGATTAATGTATCTTAAATATCGTACAATTTGTTCAAGAATATATCAGCACTATGAGATCATTCTATTCTCAAAGATTAAAGTACAAAGAATGGTAAATTGAAAACAAAATAATTTTTCATTGTTAGACATATCTGATAAATGTACAGTAAACTCATTATCAAATCCAAAGTCTGCTGAAGTAAGTAGAACATTTGATTTTATAAGTGATGCATTCAATGGTTTTGTTTATTATATTAATTCTTAACTCCTCTATAAAAATTTTATTTTACAATTTCAATAACATAAATTGACATTAAAACATTTTCTCAAACTAGTTATTATATAATCTAATATGTATCACTTAGCCAACAATTTTAGCAAGAGAAAAAATTTCCTTAAATTATATTCTTTGAAATGATAGTGAATCTTCAAATAAAAAAGAAGAATGAAAGTCACTTCCAAAATCTTGAAATCTCTTAGAGGGTTTATTATTCATCAGATAATTTTGAAGAGAAGAATTGTGTCCAGTTTAGTTTCCATATTTGAGATTTTTTTTCTTCATAGTTACAGGATGAGAAAATGTTTATAAGACTATGCAGTTTTCCATTATGGACTTCTTATAAATAATTATTTAATCTGCATTACTGTCAAGAAATTTATAGAAATTAAAACATTCCACATTCCAAAGCCAATTTAAAAATGACAAAATTATGTTTGTTTATATAAATATATATTTATATATATGTTTATGCTATAAACAAATATAAACAGACAAGTACAATAAATACATTTTTTGTTTTGTAAAATTACCTGGACATTCAAACATAGAAATCCTAATGCTTCAATCTTTTACTCAGAGATATACTTTGAATTTCTGGGGTATTTTGTTGTTGTTTTGATTTTTGACATATTTTTGTACATATATTAGTCACTTTCTCAAAACTGTTAATCAGTTATAAATGTTCTGCATAACAATCTATTATATATCTTTTTAATAAAATTATTAACATAGACAAAGCTAATATATAATTATTTTAACTTTTATAACTTTATTTTTTTCAGACAGGGTCTCTCTTTGTAGTTCAGGCTGGCCCTGAGCTCACTATGTAGCCCAGGAAAACCCTGAACTCAGCAATCCTCCTGTCTCTGCCTCTCGAGTGCTGGGATTACAGGTGTGAGTCACCACACCCGGCTTTTATAAATCTCCAATTAAATTTAATACATTTTATACATTCATTGAAACCTAAAACATTTCTGTCATTAATTTTACCTTTTAAAGGAGTAGATTATTTTGTGATAAACATTTCTTGTGTTATTGCTACATCATGTTTCTCTATTTTATAGGTAAATAGAAACAAAATTATGTTTCATTATATATTTATCATATTTTATTTATATATTATATTATGTTATGTTATGTTATGTTATGTTATGTTATGTTATGTTATGTTATGTTATGTTATATGTCCTGAGATCTAAAATCATATGCCCATACTGAAAATGGCAATAGCACAAATTAATGGTTAATGATTTTTATATAAACAAATATTTTATTTCTATATTTTTTCTAATGTAATTCAAAGCCTTACTTTTTATTTTTTAATATTTTTTATTTTTTTTCTACTGGGAATTGAACCTAAGGCCTTAAACATACTAGATAAATAAATGTTCTACCAGTAAGCAAATCTGCCATTTTAAAATTTAGGGTTTTTTAATTGGTACATTATATATACACATCACATTGATTACACTCCACATTGAGAATTTGTACCACTATATGACACAACTTAATTCTCATTTTCCCAATCCCCTACACACCCTATCACCTGCATGATGGATATTGTGAAGTAGCAAAATTTAGTTTTGAAACAGTTTCTCCCTATCTTGCATTCCTCCTACCTCAGTCTCTTGATTACTGGAAATATTCCAATAAGTCAACATACCTGGCTAGTCCAGTATTATGAAAATATAAACTGTATAGCCACAGCTTCTACATCCCAAGATTCAACCAATTTAAATCTAAAAAAACCCTGAAAAATAATTATGTCTTTATTATACTTATAGAAGTTTTTACTGTCATTATTTTCTAAAAACATTTGGAACTACTTATATATAATTTACATTGCAGTAGGTACTATATATAAATAGTCAAGGGGATTTTTGAAGTAAACATAGTAACTTATGGAAATATTGTGCCTTTAAATCAACTTCTAAGATAAAATAAGAAATGGTGGAGACAGAGCTCCTACCTATTTCTAGCAGTTTGCTTTTTTTTTTTCAGAATGCTTTTCTGTATCTTCCATTATGAAAAGGGTTTCAGCAATCTGAATTATGATGGTAATAATATTGTTAAATTTATGATTCCACTTAGCTCCAACTTGCTTAGTATGCATATTTACTGGTATCCTGTAGGTCAAGGCTATACATCATTTGAATACATCTGAAGATTGAATAATGTGTTTTAAGCTCTTCTAATTGAAATTCCCAAATACACAAAGACAAGAGAACACTATTTTTCCATTGAATCCAATAAAGTAGTGTTATTCTTACTACTTATTTAGAATCTTAAGGCATCATACAAAAAAAAAAGTTCTTTTTTATTTTCTAATTTTTTTTTTTTTTTGAGACAGGGTCTCGCTTTGTAGTTCAGGCTGGCCCTGAGCTCACTATGTAGCCCAGGCAAGCCTGGAACTCAGCAATCCTCCTGTCTCTGCCTCCCGAGTGCTGGGATTACAGGCGTGAGCCACCACACCCGGCAAAAAAAAAAAAAAAAAAAAAAAAAAAAAAAAGTTCTTTATGTTATTTTTACTGACATAATTCTAATAATAATGAAAATTCAAAATTTCAAATTCTGTTTTTAAATAAATTCCCCAGACATTTTAAACATTGTTTCTTAATAATATGTATTTGAAAGATAAAAGAAAAATAGTATTTATGCTGATCCATTTTAGGAAAAATAAAGCTTAAAATCTCTAAACATTGATTCAGGTGGTGTAAAGGGGTGGCAATTTCTGGGGGACATTAAGAACAAATCAGAGGAATACCAGTGCAAAAGCATCACCCCATTTCCCAAAGTAAATAACTTCTTTAGTCAGGGTCCATAGTGGCTGATTGTAAACGACTTAGATAACTAAAGCCTTTACTAGCAAACTGTCGTTATTGTGTATTTTAGTATAAATGAAGACAAAACAGCTGAGAACTACTATGAAAGGATAACTACAAGGCCAGCAACTTCTGTGAGAAGACGTGGGCTGTGGCGCTGTGCTTATATCATAGCTGAGGTCCCCGGAATAACACCATGAACTACGGCTACGCAGTTCAGTAAGAGATATTTTTCTAGTCCAACACTCCTTACATCTTTTTTGGGGCTGCCAGAATCTCATAAACTCCTAGATTGAACTGGTGGCAAGACATACATCTCAAAAGCAATTTCTATGAAAATCACTTGATGCATGATTCTATACTTTACAATAAATTTGTCTCATAGAAAGATGTTAATAGATCACTCAGTTACTTATAACTTCATTTATTAAGTTTATTGGTATATTTCAGTGTACATTATTACCAAATTCACCTTTGAAAATTTGTACCTGTACATGATACATCTTGGTTCTCATTTTTCTCCATTCCCCTTCTATCCTTTCCATCTCTCCCTATATGCAAAAACCTTATGCTTTTGTTCTTATATTTTATTTTTCCTTTTCTTTTGCCTCCACTCCTCCCTATTTCCTCTTCCTCTTTGAATCTTTTCTTCCTATATCACATTATCTATTATACATTTTGGTCCTAATTTATACTTTCAGCTTTTCACATATGAGAAACTATCTGTGTTCTACTACACATCTGTGTTCTACTTAGTTAAGAGTATGGCCTCGGGCCAGAGGGTTAGCTCAGTGGTTCCGGCGCCTGCCTTGCAAGCGCAAGGTCCTGAGTTCGATCCCCAGAAACCACATACAATGCTGGGTGTGGAGACTCACGCCCACCAGCCGTCAATACCACATACCACAGTGCTGGGCGTGGTGGCTCACGCCTGTCATCCCAGCACTCGGGAGGTAGAGACAGGAGGATTGCTGAGTTCGAGGCTTGCCTAGGCTGCATAGTGAGCTCAGAGCCAGCCTGAACTACAAAGCGAGACACTGTGTCAGAAAAAAAAAAAAAAAAGAGTATGGCCTCAGTGTGCATCTGTTTAGCTATGAACAGCACAGGTTTATCCTGCTTTATGTCTGCATAGTACTCTGTTTCACTTTTTAAAATCTTTTTTATCTGGTTACCAGTTGATTGGCATTTGGTCTATTTCAAGATGTAGTTACCACAGACTTTGTGGCTAAAAACATGGTGTGCATATTTATTTATAATATTTTGCTTTTAATTCTTTGGGGAACATACCAAGCATGGGAATGGCTGAGTCAAAGGAGACTTCTAAGCACAGCGTTGGAGAAAACTTCACACAGATCTCCAGAAGTGCTGCACCAATGAACACTCCTGCCAACAATGGAGAAAAGTTCTTTTCCCCCACAGCATCATTAGCATTTGTTATTGGTTGACTGGTGAATAGCAGCCATTTCTTCTAGAGTGAGATGGAATAGCAATGTTGTTTTCATCTGCTTCTCTTGAATGACCAGTGCTACTGATTTTTTTTTTAATTTGCTCGTTTACTGCTTGTATTTTTCATACGAGCAATAGCTATTCATTTCAGATGCCCATTTTTGGACTGTGTCTCTACTTCTGGAGGGTCTGATTTTATTTTATTTTATTTTTTTTAATTTTGGAGAGTCTTCATATATTCCAAATAGTATTCCTTCATCTGAAAAATTTTGTCACAAACCCACATTGTGCATTGTCTCTTTACTCTGTTGCTAGTTTTTCTTGCTGTGCAAATGCTATTTAATAAGATGAGATCCCAGTTGTTGTGACTAAGGTTTTGTTCATAAGTTTTTTTTCCATACTAATGTCTTCAAGAGATCTACTTAAACTATCTTCTAGCAGGTTTACTTTTTCTGTGTTACTGTTCAGCTCTTTGATCCATTTTGACTTTTTTATTTTAATGCACAATGAAAGATAAGTGGCCCATGGGCCGGAGATTTAGCTCAGTGGTTTCAGCGCCTGCTTCACAATGCAAGGTCCTGAGTTCGATCCTGGTAACCACATATAATTTTGGGCGTGGTGACTCATGCCCACCAGCAATTAATGCCACATACCACAATGCCAGGCGCAGTGGCTCACACCTGTTATCCCAACACTCGGGAGGCAGAGGCAGGAGGATTGCTGAGTTTGAGGCTTGCCTGGGCTACATAGTGAGCTCAGGGCCAGACTGAACTACAAGGCAAGACCCTGTCTTAAAAAAAAAAAAAAAAAAAAAAAAAAAAGATAAGTGGTCCAGTTTTCTTTTTCAGCAATTTGAAGTCAGTTTTTCCAGTACTATTTATTAAAGAGGCCATCTTTCCTCTAGTAAGGGTGTTTGATGCCTTTGTCAAAGATGAGGTGGTTTAGTATGTCTGAAGTTGTTTTTTCACCTTGTTCATTTTTTCTACTGATCCTCAGATCTGTTTATTTGCCAGTGTCATGATGTTTTTATCACAGCGACTTTGTAGTGTATTTTCAAGTTGAGACTATGAGACTTCAAGTCTTGTCTTCATTGCCTATCCTTACTTTTACTATCCTAGATACCTTCTGGTTCCAAAGGAATCTTTGGATTGCTTTCTTTAGTTCTGTGAACTATGATTTTCAAATTTCAATGAGAATTGCATTGAATTTATGTGGCAGTTTCAGAAACATGGCTATTTTCTTTGTTGTTTGTCTTTTCTTTCTTTGAGACAGAGTCTCACTTTGTAGTTTAGGCTCATTCTCAGCATGCTGTGCAGCCCAGGCAAGCCTCAAATTCACAGCAATCATTCTAAGTCTGCCTCCTCAGTGCTGGAATTATAGGTATAAGCCACCATGCTTGGCATTGCGGTTTGTGGTTACAGGGAATCAAGCTTGGGACTTTGTATTTTCAAGGCAGATGCTGGAACCAGTGATGTAAATCTGAAGCCCAATATAGCTATTTTCAATCTATTGATCCTTCATACCCAAGAAAAAGGGATGTATTTCCATTCTATGATATCATCTTAAATTTGTCTCTTTTCAGAGTTCTATAGTTTTCAAAGTAGCAGTATTCTACTTATTATACTGATTCCTAGGTATTTGTTTTCTTTCTTCCTTCCTTTCTTTCTCTCTCTTTCTTTCTTTCTTTCTTTCTTTCTTTCTTTCCTTCCTTCCTTCCTTCCTTCCTTCCTTCCTTCCTTCCTTCCTTCCTTCCTTCCTTCTTTCTTTCTTTTCTTTCTTTCTTTCTTTCTTTCTTTCTTTCTTTCTTTCTTTCTTTCTTTCTTTCTTTCTTTCTTTCTTTCTTTCTTTCTTTCTTTTTCTTTCTTTCTTTCCTTTCTTTCTCTTTCTTTCTTGCATTCTATTTTCTACAGCATTGTTTCCCAAGTTCTTTTCTTAGTGAGTCTCTTGTTCACATACAAGAAGGTTCCTGATTTTTCATAGTTAACCTTGGGTCCTGCTAAGCTACTGAATTTGGCTTTTAAATCTTGAAGGCTTTTGGTAAAGTTCTTGGTGTCTTCCGTCCACCGAATCATGCCATCTGAAAATATTGATAGTTTAATTTCTTCCTTTATTAATCTTTATTCCTTTTATTTCTTTCTCTTGTCTAATTCTTGTGGCTAATATTTCCAGGACTGTTTTGAACAAGAATGATGATATGGAAATCCTTGTCTTGTTCCTGATTTTAGCATAAAATATTTCAGTTTTGATCATTTAGTGTGATGTTAGCTGTTGGTTTTCCATAAATAACTTTTATCAAACTGAGATAAAGACCATTTGTTACAATTTTCTGTAAGCTTTTTAAATCAATAATGGGTGTTATATTTTTTGAACTCTTTTTCTGTATCTATTGAAATTATCATATGCTTTTTAAATTAATTTTATCTTTATTGGTACATCGTACATGCACATCATGATCACACTTCATATTGAGAATTTGTATCAGTATATGACACATTTTAATTCCCAATTTTCCCATTCCCCTACCCACCTCAAAACCCCCCACCCCTAAACACATAAGCTTTATTTCCCTTGTTTAAATTTAATTTAATTTTTATTTTTTTAAATGTGTATCTTTATTTGTACATTGTATATACACATCATATCATGATCACACTCAATAATGGGAATTTGTACAAGTATATGACACAATTTAATTACCATTTTTCCCTATTCCCCTACCTACCCCCACCCCTCTCCCCCTAAATACATAAGTTTTATTTACCATTTTTATTACTATCACATTTTTCCTTTACTCCTCATTACTCACTTCTCCATCAGATTTCCTTTTGAATATTTTCTATTTCACAATATCCATCATACATTTTAGAACTCATGAACATCTTCAGTTTTGTCTTTCTCTCTTTTAACGTACTGTACTACAATTAATGATTTGCATATGTTGAAATATCTCCTGCAACCCAGTGATGAAACCTACTTTGTCAGGTTATATGACATTCTGCATTGTTTGTTGTGTCTATTTTTATTAGGGAGATTGCCTGTTGTTTTATTTTTCAGTTGAATCTTTCTCTTCTTTTGAGGTCAATGGGGGTGTTTGCTTCCATAAATTAAGTAAGGAGTATTGCTTTCTTTTCAATTTCACTGAAGCCTGCAAACAGTAGTGGCTATAGATCTTCTCTAAATTTCTTGTAGAATTCAGTAGCAAAGCCATTAGTAACTGGATTTTTCTGTTAGTAAGTTCTGAGTTATATTTTAAATATCATTAATTTACACTGTTTTTTTAAATTTATATATATATATTTTTTTCTTTGTTGAGTTTATTAGTAGATCATTGGTAGCTTATTAGTACATTTCTGGTATACATTATGATTGCATTTATCATTGAGCATTTGTACTTGGACATGATATATCTCAATTCTTATTATTTTTTTTTACCTCTCTTGCCTTTCCCTTAACCCCATTTCTATATACATAAGTTTGGTTTCTCTTTTTTTCTTTTTCACCACCAGATTCTTCTCTCCTTTCTTTGCCTGTGAGAGAAAAGGAATGGGCACAGCCAGAACCCTTTCGGCAAGCTCCAGCCCCCACTAGTCGCACAACATAAGGATTAACAAGCAACAAACAAAACTGGAGCCTTGAGAAAAAGGCTGAGCCCGGGCTCAGCCCTCGCTACTTCTGGCAGGAGCAGAAAGCCAAAGTACCCAAATTCGCCGCACCTTTATTCCATAAAAAGCCTTCACACCCAAAATCCTGCATAAAACAGGACAGATGTCTCCAATAATCCTTGTAGTTGAAGATCCCGCAGAGCAGGACAGATGTCTGCAATGATCCCATTAATTGACCCCACAGAGCCGAGCAGACATCCCTGAGTCATCGGTAAGCCATCCGCAGTCCCTGACATTTACTTTCTTCTATAAAATGGAGTACTGCTCAGACGTAAAGAAAGATACATTTGAGACTTTTATAACTAAATGAATACACTTTCAGATCATAAATAAGTAGTACTCATATGTGCAACTATACTATCATTTCTCTAGTGTGAAGAACTAAAGGTGTAAATGAGATCCAAAAGATAAGGAATTTTGAAATAGGAGGAAATGTTCAAAGAATTTTCATATCTTCTCTGTTCAGTTTTGATAATTCCTATTTATCTAGTAATCTATTTCTCTGTGTTTTCTATATTACCAGAGTACAGGTTCTGAAAGTAGATATTGTTTATCCCTTGAATTTCTTCTAGGTGTGTTGTAATTTCAGTGTTTTCGTACCTAGTAGTTTCAATTTGGGTTTTTTCTTTCCTCTTTTTTTTTTTTTTTTTTTTTTGGGAGGTAGGGTCTCACTTTGTAGTTCAGGCTGGCCCTAAACTCACTATGTATCCCAGGCAAACCTTGAACTCAGAAATCCTCTTGCCTCTGCCTCCCGAGTGCTGGGATTACAGGTGTGAGCCACCACACCTGGCACTGTGGTATGTGGTATTGATTGCTGGTGGGCGTGAGTCTCCACGCCCAGCATTGTATGTGGTTACCAGGGATCGAACTCAGGACCTTGCACTTGTGAGGCAGGCGCCGGAACCACTGAGCTAAATCTCCGGCCCTTCTTTCCTTTTCTTGATAAGTTTGACTAAGGGTTTGTCAATATTCTTTATTATTTGTAAGAACCAACTCTGTTTTTCATTTTTTTTGTCATTCTCTTAGTATCCATCAAATTTATTTCTGCTCTAATCTTTAAAATTCCCTCCATTTTACAGGAGGGAAGTTAAGTTTGTCTTACTCTTTTTTGAATCTTGAGATTTAGGATTATGTTTTTTTTTTATTTGAGCTCATTCATTTTCTTAATATGAGTATTCTGTGCTATGATTTGCCCCCCACATGACTGTTTTCATTGTGTCCCATACTTTCTGCTATGTGGTATTGGCCTAGTCTTTTAGTTGTAGAAGCTGTCTAATTTCTTCCCTAATTTATGATGTGTTGCTTGTTCATGGGAGTTTTATTTAATTTCTATGTGTTCATGAAGTTCTTGTGATTTCTTTTGCAGCTGATCTCTAATATCATTCCCATTGCATGGAGAATTGTTCTCTATCTTGTTACTTTCTGTCTATGAATTTCCTTTTGAATTAAGTGTATTTCTTGTACACAAAAATATTGTTGGATCTTGCTCCGTCCATTCTGCAACTTATTTACTTTAATTGATGTATTGACATTATCATTGATAGTTATTACTGACATCTTTGTCATGATATTTTCCTGTTGTTGGCTCTATTATTGTTATTGTTGTTGTTGTTATATTTTTACCCTCTACAACTTGATTTCTTGCCTTGCCTAATGGTGTCATTCTGTAAGGCTTAATGGAATTGTGACCCTCACTGTCATTTTCTAGGATGTTGTCTAGAATGTTTCTATTGCTGGTTTGGTATTCATGAACTTTCTCAGCTGTTATTTGTGGTGGAAGTATATTATTTTCCCATCAATTTTGAATGATAGTTTGGCAGGTTACATCAATCTATGTTGGAAGTTGTTTTCCTTTAGAGCTTGAAATACTTCAACCTAGGCTCTCCTTGATTTGAGGTTTTAGGTGGAGAATCTGCTGTGATTCGAATAGGCTTTCCTCTGTATAAGACTTCTTTCTTTTCTCTTTTTCCAATATTTTATTGGAATGTTAGAATCTTGACTACTATAGGACTGTATAGTATACTTTTTTTGTTTTGTTTTGTTTTGATCCTGGATAGCTGGAATTCCATATACCTCACTTATCTTTATGACAGAATCCTTTTCCCTCTTTTGATATTTTTCCAATTATTTCTATGTAAAATTTGTCTTTTGTGGTCTCTACTCCTTTATTGACTCCAGTAAATTCTGTTAACCTTTTCTGGATCATGTAGTAGCAGTTGAACTGATTTGTTATGGTCCCTTCCTATTTTTAAGAATTTTTTTTTTCTTTTCATCTCAGTGAGACAGCTGTAGTCCACTGAAATTCAGACTGGTTTTTGGTTACAAGGCTGGAACTGAGCTCTCTGACCTCATGTAGGTTTGAGCTCTGCACAGCTCTGCTGGACGTCCAAGCTGCCCTTCCCCTACAGCAAGTCTGTGTTCCAGTAAAAATTGCTGATCCCAACCTCTCACCAACTGCTGTATCTTTATTAGAGCTATCTTCACACTTCTGGTGGGCTTTATTTCTCAGCCACAAGCCTGGGAGAGGCCCTTTCTCTGCTGCTCACCACTCCACCTTCTTCCCAAGCTGGAAATGGTTATTCTGCTCTCCGCCATTGACTAGATCTAGCTGTTGCTCTTGCTGTTGACCCGGTTCAGATGGCAGGGAGGCCAGTAGTAGCCCAGGCTGCTGAAGAACGGAACACTGGCCCAGGGCAGCCTGAGTGCTGAAGATTCAGTCACTTATAAGTAAAGTAATCAACCACCAATTATACATTTATTTTGAGGCAACAAATTGAATTAAATACATAATTTTCATATTTATTTGGGTCTTGTCCACCAATAACATTCAGTTTATGATACACTGCATTTAAAACTTTTTTTACTCATTATTCTCTCGTCTTGCTCTTGGATTCACACATATATGTAAAGAATTAGGTCATATCACAATTCTTATGTGTTTATTTTCAACTTTAAGTTATTCCCTTAAGGACACATTTTTTAAAAATCTCATATCTGTTGGAAACATAAATATTTATTGTGTTGACTGAGAGCTACTTACTCTTGAAAAATTGTATAAATATGATACTTTTAATAATTGCAAAATTAGGATATGGGAAATCTCATTGGATTATATTTTAACTTCTCTATAACTAAAAACTTTCTAAGTGCTAAATTACATTTGATAGTCTATAAAACTATTAACCTTATTTTCTTTGATAGGACAAAATTTGATTTTTAGTTCATTCGTATCAGTTTCTATATTGCTCTGTAACCTCATAGATGCATCATTAACATTTATTTCATGAAGTATATCTAGAGAATATGCGTAATATACTAAGTGAAACATTTAAATCATTATCAGACTTCTGTGAATTTTCGACATCCTGAAGGCAATCAATCACTCTTACTCTACTACTATACCATACTTATAGTTCCCCATTGGATATATTTTTATTTGAATTTCTGTAACTTAGCAGCATTATTTCTTACAACACTTAGCATACCTGTGCCCAATGTCTTTGATTTAATGTGACAATTGAAACCAAATAATTTTGAGAGCCTCCTTGATGTAATTATTTTAATGTTTTATCCTGAATTAATTATCATTTAACTAAAATTTAACATTCTTGTGATACAAAAAGGTAAACATTTGGAAGTTGCCCACAAAAAGAACATCCAAGTTTACAATTAGAAGATGTTGGAATTACTTGGACAATTGTTTTATCTTTGATTGATTGGTAATGTACTGAAAAATTTTTATAAATCTTAAATACATCTATACTAAAAAATAAAACAGGGGTCCTTCAAGTTAAGGATTGCCTGACATATGAATAACTTGTGTTAATTAAGTTAATGGAAAATTCACTTGCCTTTTATTTTCTATAACATGTGCCCAGGTAAACACTCAAATCCCACTTGTATTGATGTACAATCAACTGGAGTTACAATTAGCCCAACTTTAGCCACGAGTTCAGAAAGCAAGAGTCCATTATACTGATACATCATTTTAATAATGTACTTTCATGATTTTTCTCTTCAAAATGATATAAAAATGCTATAGGAAACCTAAAATTTTTAAATTAAATTAAACTGAACTATTGAACATTTTAAAATAAAACTCTATGGCTTCTACTACAAACAAAAACTATACTTGTATATGAATATACCAATTTAATATATTTTTCAGAGCAGTTTATCATTTTCATAATTTACCATTATACATATTTAATTACAGGATAAAGATTAATATAAATCAGTAATAATAATACACCAGACATTATTTACTCTATGGCAGACTAAATAATCCCTCCTACAATTTACTTGATTTTTTGCTTAAACAATGAAATTTTATCTATGTGGGTCAAATTTGAATAATACAATATTGTGAGGTTTTGTACAGTACTGGAAGCAACTGATATCTCCAGTGTCATAGATATAAACAATATCATATTTTATTCAACCAGTTTAATTTTTCCTGACATTTTTCAAGATCTATTTCGCCATTTTCCCAGCTGTTAATATATTGATTACATGTACCAAAATGACAAAAATATGCTCTTATAAGAATAAAAGATACACTTTTCAAATTTTGTAATGTGATTATTTAATTCTCCATAAAATAGAGCTTCAAGGTTTTCATAGGAGAATTTACTTTCAGTGATAAAGTCTGTTTGTTAGATACACAAGAATGAGCTCTTAAAGGGAAAAATACCACTTGTATTTTCAGTCATAGTTTAACCATAAACATGATATTGAAGAAAACTTTCAAATTTATAACATGTGTATTGGGCTAACTAAATGCACATACATACATGAATAATTCAAATTATGGTGCTACACATAATCTGTCATGGAGAAATAAGGTTGAACATTTACACAGAATGTGCAATTGTATAATTAGAGGTCTTTTATATAACCTACAGAATTTTGTAACAGAAAAGTGTAATATAGTGAAAATATATATTATTATCTCTAAACCACACTATGTTCTGATTTTTATATTTTCAATGTCAGAAACTGGTCTTTAGGGTGCTAACATGTAGAAAGGAAATAAAATTGTAAGTATATGCCTTGGGGCTTAGCACTATACTAAAATTTTAGGTAGAATAATGTGTGATGACTCGTACTTTTCACTTAATTTCATAGATGTTGCATCAGATTCTGGCAAATCCAGATAGTTATGAAGGAAAGTCTTGAGCTATAGGTACACAACAGTTTCTTGTTTGTTTTGTTTTCATACTCATAGTCAAAATAACTATTACTCAACAAGAATATGTGTGAATGAAACCAGGGATAACATATTCCTGGAAATAACATTAGAGTAGGGATCGACAACATTTTTTCAGTATTAATATATCAATGTTTTCTTATTCTGATCAATGTAGAAATCATCTGTACATGGATCAGCCTACTTTGAGTTCATATCCATATCTATATGTCTTATAAATAGATTTATACATATTAAAGTACACCTATGCATATATTTACATGTATTTTTATTTTTACCTAATACAATTATTTTTTCTAGGTTACATTATGCTTCTTCATTTTGTATTTCAAAGTATGTGTTTATTGGAAAGCTTTATTAATATGTAATCACTTTGCATATTTTTTTCCATTTCAAGTTATTCTTTCATCACATTTGGATAGCATATTTTTCCTTAGGAATATAAATATTATAGGAAATATGTATTTTATCCTGATAAAGTTTTATGTGGGACTTCATTAATATGGGAAAAGGTTTTTTTTTTCCTCTATGTTTCAGTTAAAGAATAAGAAAAAACTGTTTATAGGACTTAACCATTTCCCAGGGTAAATTTCCCTTCCAGCTTGTTTTTTTTTTCCTTGAGAATGTCTAAATGATGTCTCATTTACCTGTAATATTATATATTCATTACTTTTATATACACTTTTGCAAATTTTTATTCACTTTTCTATAGAGCAAACATTTATCAAGTATTCATGTCAATCTTTTTAAATCCCATTTTGTATTTTCATTTAAAAGAATTTACTCTTTAAAATTTTTGTTAATAATTTTTCATCAATATTTAGTATAAAATCTCATGAAGTTCATGGGTTGTGGTGCCATATTTGTAGTACCAGCCAAGGGGAGATAAAAGAATTACGCTGAGTTATAGGCCAGCGTGGGCTACACAGGGAGCTAAAGGGCAACCTGAAATACATGATGAAACTGCCTCAAAAAAAGGCAAATAACAGATCTTCTCTTTGATATGAGCACTTGTAGATGCAAATGAGCTCTAGAAAGTATGACAGTTTTTGTAGAATAGGAAATTTCCATAGGAAATTTGGTGTGGGAATGTAATGAGGGGAAGGAATAAATATGATTCGGAAAGAAAAGAAAAGGGCATGTATATAGGGGGTGGGGAGGTGTGGGTGGGTAGGGATATTGGTAAAAATAAGAATTAACTTGTGTTGTATATTGGTACAAATTCCCCGATATTATATGTGATTGTGAGATGTATATAAATTGTACCAATAAAGAATTTTTTAAAAAGGGGAAACATTTTTTTTTTTTTTTTGAGACAGGGTCTCGCTTTGTAGTTCAGGCTCAGGCTGGCTCTGAGCTCACTATGTAGCCCAGGCAAGCGTCAAACTCAGCAATCCTCCTGCCTCTGCCTCCCAAGTGCTGGGATGACAGGCATGAGCCACCATGCCTGGCGGGAAACATTTTTAAAAAGGGGAAAATCCTTAAATTTCATTAAAAACATGTAGGACTGTCACTCTTTATACTTCAATACTGTATTTTCCTTTTAAGGAACTGATAACTCATATTTGTTACATTACACTTAGTTAATAAAATACCACCTCACCAGTAAATGCATCTTCACCCGCTGAGAAATAATCAAATCATTCTAATATTAACTTTATTCCAACATTTATGGTAGATGTGAAATAACATATTTGCAATTTTTGATAATTTTAAGAATTTTTCCCCTTTCGGAACATTTATTTATGGACAAGAAATGCGGTGATCATTTCTGTCTTCAGTTCTTATTTTTAATGGAGTTTTCATTAGGCATTCATATCCATCTTCTTTAATATTTCATTTTGTGTCTATACTATGTTTTCTTTATTAAATCATCTGTTTATGGGCATTTAGTCTAAGTGTATTCCTTGGTTATTTTAAGTTATGTAACAATAAATTGCACACACTATACCTGTCTCTGGACTATACTGATTGATTCAAATATATATCAAGGAATGTAATGCTGATTCAAATGTCAATGATTGATTTTAGAAAAAATACATATTGATTTTCATACTGGTATACTACTTTATATCATCAGTAATAAACGTAATGTTCTTTTTTCCTTCATTTTTACCAACCTTCACTGGTTTTCATCCTCTTGATGATAGCATTCATAGCTGAGAGTAGAATGCTAATGTACCTTTGGTTTTCATTTACCTAATGGATAAACGTGGAACATTTTTCGTTGTCTAAAACGAATAATGCTATTGTCCATTTTTAATTCTACTGAGCTGTGTGAATTCATTTGGCAATTTACTAATTGTCTTACTTTACCTCTGGAGTTAACGTTTTTGTTTTTCATGTATTCTAAATATCAATCCTGTGTCAGAGGAGTAGTCGGTAATATTTTGTCTCATTCTGTAGGCTGTCTCTACACTATGATTGTTTTTCCATAAGATTTTCATTTGCTATCATGATTCTATAGTTTTGGAAAGAAATATTTAGTCTGCTAAATATTCCTTTTAAATATATATAATAGAAAATATATCAATTTTTGTTTAACAAGTTCATAAACAGCCCAGGATATTTATCATGTTTATATTTAAATCTTCTTACTAATGTTTTGTATATTAATAAGAAAATCGTATTTGTAAATTCTGTTTTATACTCTATTATTATATTTAATATAATTGTATCTTTTCCCCTACTTAATATGTATGTCTTGAAAAGCTACAACTCTTCCTACATATATTTGATTTCCAAATATGACTATTTTATGAGAACTTGATAATATCTAATTTTACTGCTGTTTCATCTTAATGACTTTTCTATTATGCTAAACTTATGATGCTTATTGAGCCCAGAGGAAAAATATATATATATATATATACATTTTAATTCTGCACAATTAATTATAAATTTTTAAACAGTGGCACAATCTTATCAGTTATAAAAAATGAGTTTCCATTTAATATCTTATCAAAAGGAAGGTTTTGCTTAACATAGTAAGAAATCAATTAATCAGGTCTCAGGTGAATTTTTAAGAGAAATAGTGTTTTTCAATATCATCTTATATAATGCTCTGTTAGACCATAAAAATATAATGAAGCCAGAAAAACTTAGCACTGGGATTGAAAAGTGTAAATCTTCATACAGTACTGAAGTGAGACATTAAATCAACAATTTTAAATTATTTACTTTAATAATTTTCTAAGAGAAATATGTTGGCTACCTAGTTGCTACTGTTAGAAAAATGGGGAAAGAAAGGTTAATGTAGATAGAGAAAATGGGAGAGAAAAAGGCATTCCACAATATTAATGGTGTACAGATGAACTCTTCATGGCCCTTGTAAGTGTAGCTCATACAATGCTGTTTATTCACTTCAATCACCAGAGGAGATGTACTGACTCCCTCAAGAAATGACACTTGAATGAATATTCTTGCTAAAATTTAAATTATATGTAACATATATTTTAGAAACAAGTCACTGAAATAAATGAGTCAGCATTTGTATATTGTTTTAAAAGTATTTTCATATAAAAACGTCATCATCTATATTTGGTGCCATGATAAAATAACTTTAAAATAATTTAAAATAATTTCCAACTTGGCATGGTGGCTCAGCACT
>PVIC010008752.1:0-47388 GCA_004025085.1 Thryonomys swinderianus
GAACGCTCCAGTGAAGTTTGGGCCTCCCACCTCCTTGTCACTGGCTCCCAGCGCGGGTTCCAGGCCAGGGTCCTCTGCCCACCCGCTGTGCGCCCCCTGCAGCTTGCACACCCTCTCTGTGTCCTTCTGTTCCCACCCCTTCCTAGGTCCCCGCAGGTGTCAGCTCCTGCCAGACAGCAGAAGAGCAGAACGAGTCCCCGCCCCCAGCAGAGGGCGCTTGCGCGCTACGGAACCGTCGCAGCCCGCGGTGTGCCCCCAGCTGCGGGCGGCTGCAGAAGAGGATGGATGGGGACAGAGGTGCTGCGGGGCCAGGAGCGGCGGCCTGCAAGAGGCGAGAGGGAGTGCGCAAATTGCCCGTACCTGCGCTTGGCTGAGGTCCCAGCCGAGGGGCCCAGGGGCTGCTCCAAGGGCCTCAAGACTCCAGGATCCAGGGACGACCCTCTGTTCCTATGGTGCAACACATGAAAGCTTTTTTCATTCATTCATTCATTCATTACTGTAGTGAGGATTGAACCCAAGACCTTTGCACAGAGCAACATCCTTGGCCCTTGTTTCTAAATTTTTCTCTTAAGTATCTCTCTAAAACTGCTAAATTGCCCGAACTGCACTGAAAATTGTGATCTTCCTGACTCAGCCTCCCAGAGTGATGAGGTTACAGGTCTGTGCCACAACACTCAGCCAGCTTTTGGTGGTTTGAGACAGGGTCTCACTGGGTAGTAGTTCCTGTAGGCCTGAAACTCACAGAAATCCTCCTGCCTCGGCCTCCTAAATGTTAGGATTGCAGGCCTGCACCACCATGCCTTCCCCAGCTGCCTTTTTCTTTCCAGTCCCAGCAGCGGGCTCGGAGGCCCTTGGCCCCCTTTGGGGGAGGGGTTCTGGGGCAAACCTTCCTGGGCTCCTCCTGGCCCACCAGTCCCTCTTCCCCGCCTCCCGCGCCTCCTGCTGAGCCAGTTGAAAGCTGGAGCTTCCCCAGCATCCAGCCGCCCAGCCAGTCAGCGTTTAGGGTCTCGTGGGGGAGACGCAGCTGGCAGGAAGGCCTGAAACCCGCCCTCCGCCCTCCGCAGAGCTTCAGGACAGTCGCCTCAGAGTAACCTCGGAATGTTTCCTGGGCACCAGGCAGCATGGAGGCAACAAGAGGGCAGCGCCTGGCACAGCCTCCGGGACGTGGCATGAGCATGAGCTTCAGGACCCAGCGCCTCGCGTTGGACAGTTCCAGGTGAGGGACAGCAGGAGGGGACACGCCCCACAGTCACATGGAGTGTGTGCTCCCCAGAGGACAATGTGTGGGTGGGGTGGCCTCAGCAGCCTCGCCCCCAGCCAGGCCCCGGGAGAAGTGTCCCCGCCTGGCAGGACTGCCTGCTCCTCCCCCGCGGCAGGTGCTGAGCCCTGGGGACATCTCAGGCCTGGCCCCAAATCCCAGCTCCTGAACACTCTGACCTAGTGACCCACGCGCCACCCCCCCCATGGGCTGGGCCCCCAGCTCCGCCCTCGCACTCTGGTGCCTTCCCAGGGGTTCCTGGAATGGGATTCTTCTTCCCACATAATGCAGGTCAGAAGACGGGGCCGGCCGCTTCGGCCACGCTGCCCTCACTGCCGCCCTGACCCTTCGCTGAGCCAGCTGTGGCATCCAAAGGACCCTGCACATCGGTTTACACGGCAGCTCCAAACCACAGAGCCTCCCCGGCCCCGGGACACACCAGGCCCTACTTCAGACCCAGCCATTTCACGGATGTGCGGGGAGCAGGGCACAGCACAGAGAAGCCCTATCCTCATGAGGGGACGTTCGGGGGCTGCCAATGGGCCCTGGAGGGCACAGGGAGAGGCAAGAAACCACAAACAGTGGCCGTGGTGGCACACATCTGTAATCCCAGCACCCTTGAGGCCGAGGCAGGAAGATTGCCACAAGTTCAAGGCCAGCCTGGACTACACAGGGAGATCCTGTCTAAAACAAAACAAAAACTGGTTGTAGAAGAGTAGTGGGGTGCAAATACTACCACAGGGAAAAGAACCCAGGGCGGGGCTGGGGGCCACGGAGAGGCTGGGGTGAAAAGCAGGTGAGAGCTGGGGTGCCGGTGAAAACTGAAGCAGGGCCCTAGAAGGTGGCATCTGAGAAAGGGCCCGCAGCGGGTAAGGGACGCGTCTGCATCAGCGGGGGCGGCGGACACAGCTCCGAAGGAGCCCTGCAGCCTTGGACACACCCCCAGGACCGCGCGCGCGGGCGGGGAGGAGCCTGGGGCCAGGGAGCGGCTGCAATGAGCGGGGTCCCTGTGTCCCCCTGCAGGAGGTGAGAAGGCTGGGGCCTGGCCCGGGGACAGATGTGCCCATGGGACACCTCCTGGGTGCAGTGCCCGCTGGGGTGTGGCTAGCGGGAAGCAGAGGACCCCACAGAAGGTGCAGCACCAAGTGGAGAGGCCAACAAGCAGCCAGTCCAGAGCGCCCGGGGACAGGCTACGGAGAGCCCTCCTGTCTGAGCCCCCAGGAGTGCGGCTGGAAGGAGGAAGGGGCCCGGTTCCCGTCAGGAAGGGGTCCTTCCTGCAGGCACAGCCCACCTGCACCAGGTCATGACAGAGCAAGGGTTCTGCCCCACAGCCCTGGAGGCTTCTGAGATTAGCAGGATGAAATCAAGGCCCAGAGAGGCTGAGCAACCTGCCCAAGACCACACAGCTTGGGGCCACAAAGCAGAATTCAACTCTGACCAGTATGAGCTGAGCCAGGAGCCTCTACTGCCCGGGCCCCAACCCCCCACCAGGGTGAGCCCCCAGTTTACACCCCCAGCCTCAAGGGTGCCAGAAGCCTCTCCAGGCCTCCCTAGCTGGTCTTCAGCCTGGCCTCCAATTTACAGATGAGGACACTGGCGCCCAACGAGGTCAAGATTGGGCTCAGGGTGGCCCAGCGGAGGTAGGACCCGAAGACAGATTGCATCCCAGCCCCCAGGTCCTAGAGCTGTCTAGAGCTGTCCTTCTGGGCCGGCCCTGGGCTGCGGCCTGGGGCAGATGTGGGCGAACCTGGGACTGAGAACAGCGGTCAAGGCTCCCGGAGCTCTTCCTGGTGCCGAGCACCTTCGGTGACTCACTGACCGCCTGGGGGAGGGGACTCAGTCAGGCACAGAAGCAGAAGCTCACTGGCCCCTGCCCATCTTCCTGGGACCCTCGAGAGGAGCCTGGTGACAGGGAGACCTTGAGCAGGGTGCTGGCCTGTCCCCTCACCCGACTGCAGTGACCGGGGAGCCTGGCCCCGCCTGCCCCTTGGAGATGAGCCCCCTGCCCCCAGCCAGGCGTGTCCTTCGACCAATGCCTGTGATGTTGTATCAAGGACAGCTCTTCCCACAAAACCAACAGCATGTGACCTAAGCTTGGCAGAGCAGGGACCCCAGGGGCACCACGCACAGGCCAGGGGAGCAGCTGGACGTCAGCGTGTGTAGGGTCCGCTGTCCCCCGAGCTGCTCAGATGTGCCCCAAGCCAGCCCCGGCCAGCCAGGCCTTCCTGGCTCAAGTTCACGAACCCTCCACAGCCAGGGAGCGAGGCCCAGAGAGGGCCACCCCTGCCGGGAAGCAGCCCAGTCCGAGGGGCTCTCTGCTGTGAGCGGGGCGGAGAGCCGGACGCAGCTGCTGTGCCTGCCCCGGGAGGGCCCTGGTGACAGCGCAGGGTCCTTGAGTCGGGACCAGCTGCGACTGCACGAGTGGGCGGGACAGGCCCCCGGGTCGCCACCTGTCCCCATCTGTGACGGAGCCATGGCTGCTGGGGGCGGCTTCTCCTGAGCTGTGACCGGGTTGGACGTCAATGGCCTCAGTGTGGGGAGACACCCGGGAGAGCCGGCAAGAGGCAGGGGCAGCTCCCGGGGCTCCCGGACACTCGGGGGCATCACCGGTGTCCGCGGGGCAGCTTCTGCCCGGGGATGATGCCTGTGCCGCCGCCCTCCCCGCCCGGCCAAGGCACAGACACGGCGCCGGGCTCTGGTCTTCTCCCAGCTCCTCCTCCTCACCTGCTGTGCAAGTACCCAGTGTCCGTCCCTCTCTGGTCCTCAGCTTCTGTGACTGAAGCCTGGGGACAAGGCTGGCCTGAGTGATGGGGGCAGGGTCAGTGAGAAGTGCCCTTGAGAAAGTCAGGTTGTGACACAAGGAAAAGTCACAAGGACAGAGCCGGTGACAGCACTGGTGACATCACTAGTCACTAGGCTGGGCCAGTGTGTCACTAGTCACCCGGTTATCTGTGATCCAAGTGTATTATTTATCCTGTTTGGTGGAGGAGGGCACAGAGAGGTTAGGCAGCTGGCCTAAGGCCACGCAGCGGGTCGAGTGGCAGAACAGGACGGACCCCACGTTCTCATGCACTGCCCAGTTTCTCACCGGGCCAGAATTTCATGCCCCCTCTTGCCTTGAGCCAACTTCAAAACCCTCCTGGTCAGAGCCATGCTTTGATTCCAGTCATTTTATGAGCATGGAATCTAAACTTGAGTCCCTCCAAGGGCATCGAGCCCTGTGGGGGGTGGCCTTGTGCCCCCCACACACACCCCGGGCGGCAAGAAGCTCCACCAGCCAGGGAAGTCCCGTAGGACTCATGGCACTGTGTGTGGGGGTGGGGTGGTTCTTTGAGACAGGATCTCTTTACGTAATCTGGGCTGGCCTCAAACTCAGGAGCCTCCTGCCTCAGCCTCCCGAGTGCTGGGACTACAGAGGTGCCCCGTCATCCCTGGCTCTTAGTCACTTCTCTTAGCCGGCTGTGCCCCGGGTGCTCCGCCAGCTCACACGGGCTGCCCTCTCCACATGGGCTGCGCAAAGTCAGAGGACCTCCCCTCAGACTTCTAACGAGGAAACCAGGGCCCGGCAAGAAGCAGCACTCGACGCAGAGCCAGGGTCTGGGCGCACAGCCAGAGCGAGACCGGGAGACCAGACAGGTGCGGGGCTGCCCAGCCCGGCCCGGCCCGGCCGGGGCGACACCTGCAGGTGGTGGGGACCCTGAGCATGGAACGGGAGCCCCGAGCGTGCAGGTCGCAGCAGCTCCTCGGCGAGGCCTCGGGAGGGAGACGGTCCGGGGCGCAGACTGGGCTTCGGGGCCGGGCTGGGTCTGCAGGTCTTCACACCCCCCACTCCAGCTGCCCTACGTGGGGCTCCCCACCTTGGTGGAGAAGCGCGCTCCAGGCCAGGCAGACCCGGCCCCGCGGCCACTCCCCCGCCACTCCGTCCCCCGGCTGGCCCAGGAGAAGGACAGGCGCCCACCACACTTGCTGACCCTGCTCTGCCCACAGATGCTTTTTTTTTTTTTTTTTTTGAGTAGGAAATTTTATTGAGAGAGAAAGTTTCTGCCTTAAGAGAGACAGAAGGGGGGCCCGGAAAGGGGGTAACCCCCCACAGATGCTTTTAGTTCATGTCTTTGCTCACTACCTAGTATCTTCGTCCCTAGAGCAAAACCTGGGTGAACTTTTTTGAGCAAATTTGGTCTCAGACAAGGAGATTTAAAACCAAGGAGCAGGGCATGGTGGCTTATGGCTATAATCCCAGCACTCGGGAGGCAGAGGCAGGAGGATTGCTGAGTTCGAGGCTTGCTTGGGCTATATAGTGAGCTCAGGGCCAGCCTGAACTACAAAGCGAGACCCTGTCTCAAAAAAAAAAAAAAACAAGGAAGTCTGTCTGGACAAGATGGTGCATACCTGTAATCCCAGGAAGGCTGAGGCAGGAGGATCACTGCAAACTTGTGTCCGGCTGGAAGTTTACCTCAAGTGGTCCACGGCTACCTTGGAAGCACAAGGGCCTGAGTTTGATCGCCAGTACTACAAAAATAAATAAATAAAAACAATTTTTAAAAAATCAAGTCCATCCTGAGCTACAGAGTGAGTTCAAGGCCAGCCTGAATATAAAAACCTGAAAAAGAGAGAGAAGGAGAGATGGAGAGGGAGGAGGAAGAAGGAAGGAAGGAAGGAGGGAAGGAGGCTGGGGAATCTGGCTCACTGGTTCTGTTGCCTGCCTCACAAGCTCAAAGTCCTAAATTTGACCCACAGTACCAAAAAAAAAGAAAAAAAAAAAGAAACACACAGAAGTTCTAGGGGCCAGAAGTCTGCCACATGGGCACCCCAGGCAGGGCTGTTCACCCAGGCCACCGTGTCTTCCAGGACCTGGGGGTGTTTGGCATTCTTCGTGGGCAGCGCCATCCCTCTGGTCAGTCTGTCCCCCCAGAGCCTGTGTCCTCCCGCTACCTTCTAGAATATCACCTCAACTCCACTATGTCTTCAGGCTCATTAACTGAAGCGTCTGCCAAGACCCTGTTTCCAAATACGGTCACACCCTGAGCTCCAGGTGGACAGGAATGTTGGAAGGGACGAAATTCAAGCCCAGACAAGCACCACCTGTGTGCTGCAGGTCACAGGGACAGACTAGGGACCAAAGCACAGAGGACAGGCTCTACCCTCCCCGAGTTCCCCGCCAGGACTGGAGAGACAGGAACAGACAGTTACAGAGATGAGGCTTTAATTATGGGCCTGGTAGGCGCTGCCACGAAGCCCTGGACGGGAACACCCAGGGCCAGGCCTTGGGCACTGTGAAGACGCCTGCTCTGCCTGCGCCTGCGCATGGCCTCCAACGCCCCTCTCTGCGTCCTGGGCCTCACCGCCATGAGCTGCATCAGGTGCCCTCTAAAGGGCTCTCAGGTATTTTATCTTAATTATGTTTTGTTGGTTGGGTTTCTTTTTTCCTGTGTCGAGGATGAAACCCAGAGCCCTACACGAGCTAAGCCAGTGCTCCGCCACTGGGCTACACCGCTGCCCGACTCGGGAATCCATTTACTCACACAAAGCGTGCTCTCTCTGAGAAGAAGGCAGAAGTGTTCACAGGAACATGCCCCATTTTCTCCCTCCTTAAGCCCGCTGTCCGGTGACTCTCAGTGGGCCAGTGCCCACAATAGTCACTGCACCCTGGGCACCATGGCCCCATAAGCTGTAAGCTCCCTGGGGCACAATTTCTAGGCTGCCCTGCCCTAGTAGGTACACGGTTCAGAGTCCCCACATGCTGGGGGGTTGGGGAGGCCCCGGGTCCCCCCACCTTCACTGCTGTCCCCGGGACGGTCAGGGCTGGGCCCTCTGAGGCCACCAGGCCAGGCCAGAGACCTGCAGTTCCCTCTGGAGCATGACGCTGCCATCGGCCTGCAGCATCCCAGTCTCTGTCCCAGACACCAGGGCCCTGGCAAGGGGCCACTTCTAACCCCACTGGCATTTACCAGGTTGCCGGTGGGTGTGCGGCCTGTCTGGCCCTCAGGAAGCTAGATGTAGCTGGAGGCACTGACAGGGACAGGTCAGTGGGGCACAAGGCAGATGCCATGGAGACGGAAGACAGGAGGATGTGGGGTATGGGTGCTGGGGGGAGCACACCCCGGGGGGCTCCTGGAGGAGGCAGGGCTGACAGGGCGCTGGGGAAGGCTCCCAGGACAGGTCACCCTCGGTCAGGACCGAGGAGGGGAAAGAGAGGCTTCGGGAGGAGCGGGGTGGGGCAGACGCGCAGTCTGCAGGTGTGTGGCCGCGGTGCCACCTTCACCTGTTTTCTTGGATCTGTTCAGCCTCAGCCTGGCAGGGCCGGGCCGGGGGGCTCCCCAAGGGCGTCAGCTCCACCCCAGCCTGGGTCCTCTGCACCCTCCCCAAGGGGGTACTGCTGGCCGGCAGGCTTCAAGGACGTTGGCTGGGGCTCTGGCCCTGGGGCAGAGTTGACGGACATGGTGAGGGGAGGGACAGAAGAGGCCAGGCCTGCGGGGCTGCAAGGCGGGGCTTCCTGGGTGTGGTCGCAGTGGAGCGGGAAGACTCCCCACCACGCTGCAGGTGCAGGTCAGCACAGAAGTCAGTCAGCAGGCAGACGGGGGCCTTGCCGCAACCGATCTCCGGAAGATTTCTGGGGTCACCCCCTGTGCTCACCTCACGTGCTCCCTGCCACGGCCTCTCAAGGCCGGCAGCCTCGGAAATTCCAGTTGCAGATGAAGATGAAAAGCTCAGAGAGGCAGCCAGAGTTATCTGCAGTCACACAGCAAGTCAGGCTGGGGACACAGAGGACACTGGGACCCAGCCCCTGGTTTCCAGCCAGCCCTCGGTGTGGCTGGATGATTGTGTGCGGGGGTCAGGAGGAAGCGCTGCATCCTAACTTGGCAATGTTTTTGAGGCCAGCCTGGGCTAATAGTGAGTGCAGGGCCAGCCAGAGCTGCACAGGGAGACCTTGTCTCAAAACCAAACAAAAAAGTCTCTCAGGGAGTATGTTTCTCTTTGCAATCAGAAAGAAATGGAAGCAAGACAGGGCTCCACAGCCGGTGGTACAGGGACTCCTAGAAAGCCACTCCCTCGCTGGCATCTGTCCCTCGCCTGGGGCAGGATGGCCAGGCACAGACTCAGGGGAGCACATTAGCCAGGCTCCGGAGGGAGGCATCTTCAATGTCACACGTCTATGATCCCAGTATTCTGGGACACTGAGGCAGGAAGATACAACTTCAAGCCCAGCCCGGGCCACTTAGCAAGACCTTCAAAACTAAAAAAGGTTGACCACGAAGCTCAAAAGAGAAGCCTGGTTTCAATCCTTCATACCGCTGAAAAGAGAAAAAAGTCTTTGAAGAGGCTGGAGGTGTGACCATCGTGCCACTGAGCATGCGCCAGGCCCTGGGACGGATCTCCAGTACCACCCCAACCAAAATAAACAGGCCTGAGTCCTCAAGGACACAAGACCCCTATGTCATGTGACCTGCAGTAGTGCACAACCATCTGCAGCTACCTGGATGCCATAAAGAATCTGGAAACCAAGGCACCGGGAACTCACACGGTGGAATATTACACAGCTACAAAGAGAGGTAAACTGCAAAGAGGTTAAGTGAGAAGAGCCGGGGCAGAGCAGCGTGTGTGTGTGCGTGTGCGTGCACGTGCGTGTGTGTGTGTGTGCGTCTGTGTGTGCGCACACGTACATACGCACACATGTTACAATATCATTTGTAAAAACAAAACAAAATAGGAAAGATGTGCGAATTTGCTTGTGGGCTCTCAGACACTCTAAAAAAAAGACCAGAAGCCATGTTAACAGGAGCAGGATGAGTTTGAGAGCAGGACTCCCATTTATTCTCTTCATTTTTTTTTTTCTCTCCCACCAAGTTATTATTACAAAATAGCTCAGACCAACAAAGAAAATATAGAACAGCATTCCTACCCCCTCCCTAAGAAAGGAAATATCCCAGCTACTTGGGAGGCTGAGACAGGAGGATCACAATAAATTCAAATCCAGTGACTTAGTGTGACCCTGTCTCAAAATAAAATAAAACCTGCTGGTGGTGCAGCTCATTGGTAGAACTCCTGCCCAGCATGTATGAGCCCTTGTAAAAGACTATTCTAAGGCCAGGGATTTAGCTCAGTGGTTCTGGCATCTGCCTGGCAAAAGCAAAGTCCCAAATTTGATCCCTGGTAACACATACCACAGGCCCAGGTGTGGTGGCTCACACCTGTAATCCCAGTGCTTGGGAGGCAGAGGCAGGAGGATTGCTGTGAGTTCAAGGGTAGCCTGGGCTACATAGTGAGCTCAGGGCCAGCCTGACCCTGTCTCAAAAAAGGAGACTATTCTGGATAGAACAGGAATGGGACGTGAGTGGTGCTGTGACCTCACCCACTTGAAGGAACCACCCAGGGCCACACCTGGGCTGCTCCTCCCCAGGTCCCCCTCTAGTGGCTCACGAGCACCCCAAGTTCTGCACCCTCTTCTAGGGCTCTCCCGTGCCTAGGTGCAGTGCCCAGGGTGTGAAGGGCATTCCTCCCCTGCCATGTCTCATGGCCATGCCAGCCCTTGGTTTCCTGGCAGAGCTGCGGCCCTTGCCTGGCCAGAGCCGGGGGAGAGGAGTGGGTCGTGCAGGCCTCGGCCGCTGCAGCTCGCCCAGCCCCTGCAGGCCTGGCTGGGGCTCGGAGCCAGCAGCGTGCTGGAGCCAGGCGGCCTGGGGCCTCCCCACAGCCGCTTTTGATAAAGCCCCTCTGTGCGCGGGGGCGGGGCCCGGCCGGCTGGAGCCAAGGCACATCTGGAGCCCAGCACAGGCCTGGGGCGGCCGGCACGCTGACAGCGGCGCCACCCCGAGCCACACGGCCGGCCCTGGGTAAACACGCCCGCGCCCACCCAGCAGCTCACCTTTCGCCCACAAGGCTGCCTTTCTTCTCGGACCCGGGCTGAGGCCACCGCGGACATTCCTCCTGGGCACAGGGCAGAACAGGCGCTGACCTCAGGATGCAGGGAAATCTGAATCCAGACGCTCGTGGAGGTGGAGGGGCCTTGGAAAAGCACCTACTATGTGCCAGGCACTGGTGTGAGTCAGACTCAGGGGGAAGGGGACACGTGGCTAAGGAAGGGAATTAAGGAGATAGAAGACTTGATTCAAATTCCACTTCAGCTGTGAGACCTTGGGCCAGTCACTCAACCTCTCTGAGCACTGGTCCCGTAGGCGCTCTAAGATGGGCTCCCAATAGTGCACACTCAGTAACCCGCCGGAAGCGCATGGCCAGGAAGGAAGCCTCACTCCTGCAGCTCCCCGGGCAGCCCCTTACGCAGTGGCTCTGTTGAGGCTGCCTGCGCCGGCATCAGGTAAGGTGGTGGGAGCCAGGACACAGCCTTGAGGAGCTATGTCCTTGCTCAGGAAGGGGGACCCAGTGGGGCAGAACTCTCACCTGTCCTGCAGCCGGCTCCAGGCACAAAGCCACTCCCAGCACCAGAATAACAGGTGGGGCCTTGGGGCTCAGTCCTATGTGGAGACAGGCAGGAGGCGGGTAGGCCGGGGCGTCACGGGCCTGAGGCCGGAACAGCGGGCCTGAGCCTCCTGAGCTCGGAGCTCGGGATTTGTGTGGGCTCAGGGGCACCAGGTGTGCTTCCAGCTTTCTCTCTTCCAGCAGACTGCATCGACTCGTCCTGCTGCCCCCTGGACTGCTGTGTGACACCACTGCTTTCCTGACCAGTTTCCTCACCTGTCCCGGGGACGGTAGCATCGAGTGGCTGGGCCAGGCTGCAGCTCCAGCACTTGGGAGGCAGACGCAGGAGGGCCGTGGTGGGCTCGAGGCCAGCCTCACAGTGTGACCCTGTCTCAGAGAATCCTCCCCTTCTCTGAGCAACAGGCTCACCCTGCGCAGCCCCTTCCGGCCCAGGGTCTCTGACTCAGGCACAGTGTGTGTGAGGCAGCCGAGGCCGGCTGGCGGCCAGGGGGTCCTCCACCTGCTGCTGCCCCCAGTCCCTCGTGAACCTGCTCGCCAGGCTGGAGCCAGCCGCCATCTGGAGCGACGGGCTGTTTATGGAGCCAGGCGGCGGCGGCCCTGGCCCTGACCCGGCCAATCTGGAAGCGATTAGCAGCCGGGCTTCGGAGCATTTGGAGTTCTCATCAGTGGGCCAGGACACCCCACCCGCCCGCTAACCCACACCCCGCACTGCCTGGAGCCTCGGCGGCTCTGGGGGGCGGTCTCAGAAGAGCCCCACTCCTTCAGGGCTGCAGCTCGGACCTGCTCCAAGGCCAGGAGCTGGGAACAGGGACGCCGGTGACAAGACGGGGCCACCCGCAAGCCGGGACGCTGGGGTGGGGCTGGGACAGCAGAGGGCATCCCTGAGGAGAAGCCTCCGAGAATTTCTTCTGGCAAATGTGCACGGAGTTGGCTGGAAAAGGAAATGTGTCGCCTCCACAGTGGCGCTAGGCCTGGCGGTTCTGCGTGAGCAAGGGTCCCGTCCTGCCTCACGCACGGGGCCTGTGGCGGGAACGTGGGTCTCCTCGTGTGCGCACAGCATGCCGCATTTTCTCGGAGTGACCTTCTCCTCTGAGTGAGGCCCACACACCACATCCTGCCCCTGCCATTCCCACACCAAGAGTGACGATGTGGAAACAGCACGTCTCCCAAGGCCCCGACAGACACTCATCAAAGGCGACGTGGCCCCATCGCGAGGCCCTGTCACCATCATCACCACCCTGTCTGACCGAGGAGGAGCCAAGGCGCACAGTGGCCCCTGCGCTCTAGTGCAGACATGGCTGAGCTGAGACCGGGCCCGCTGTGTGGCCCTGACTGTCCCACCCTCCCCGGGCTCCGGGATTTCTAAAGCCTGTGAACAGGTTGGAGAGGCCTCATGACATGCTGCCAGCTCACGTCCACATCCGGCTGGCGGGAACCATGCGGGGTGGCCTGGTGGGACGTCACCGCGGGGGCCGGGGAGCCCTGTTCCTGAAGGGCCTGGTCAGCCACGGCAATGAGCAGCGCTTGGGCTAACTGCCCAACTGTCCTGTGTGGGGAGGTGCTGCCGACCCAGATCACTGCCCACTGTCACATCCTGGGCCTATTTCCAAGAAACTCGGCAGCCCAGCAGACCAGGAGGTATGGCTCCCTCAGCCCTACGTCCACCCTTCTCTGATGGATGGGCAAGACTGTCCCTCCAGCCTCACTACTTCGTGTCCTCCTTCCAGGCCACACTCCAGCTGCAGCCGGAATAAACCCTAAGGGAAGGTGTGTGGTGGCACATGCCTATAATCCTGTCTACTCAGGAGGCTGAGGCAGGAAGACTACAAGCTCGAGACCAGTCGGGACAATTTAGTGAGATTCTGGAGATGGGAATGCGGCTCATTGGCAGAGCACTTGCTTGGTGTGCTCAAGGGCCTGGGCTCAATCTCAATGCCCTAAAAAGAAGAAGGAAGAAAAAGATTCATTCTTGATGTACCTGAGGTCTGTCTGCCCACTCCAAGTGTCCAACAAGGACAACGAAGGTGGCTGACAGGTGGCGCTTTCTGTGTGCCAGGCTCTGGCACATGTGCTTTCATGGGTGTCCACATTTGAGGCTCAGCACACCCTCCAAGAAGGGGAGCCGCTTCCCCGTTTTACAGATGCAGGAACATACCAAAATGACCTGAGGAAGGCTGCGGACTCCAGACCAAGGTAAGTCACCCTGGGGGGGAAAGAGTTGCGTGGGAAGCCGGGGCGAGGCTCAGGGTCCCCAAGGGCCGCCTGGAGGCGGGAACAGGGGATGAAGCAGCACGCTGGACCCTTTTGCAAGCTGAAAACAGTCCGTACCAGCAAATGGCCAGGTCACCACATCACATGGTGACTAGCGGTGAGCAAAGGACAGGGCTTTGGCCAGCTCTGTGGCTGAAGCCGGCCTGGCCACAGGGCCTCCCGGCTCCCTGTGACGCGGCTGCGGTAGCATTTGGCAACCTGGGCCCCGGCAGTGACGAGAGCCCTATGACTCTGCCAGCCAGGAGGTGTGCCCTGCCTCTGCCGTGGGGACCCCCCCAGGCGCCCCACTCCCCGCCGCAACCTTGACACCGAGTGACAGTTCTCTCCGGGCTGCCAGTGGGTCTGCTCCCTAGAGCAAGCACAGTATGTGCCAAAGGAGCCAGTAAAAACCTCAGCGAATGAACTGCAACCACTACTTTTTTTTTTACTTTGAGACAGTTTTGCTAAGTCTCTAAATTGTCCGGGCTGGGCTTGAACTTGCCATCTTCCTGCCTCAGCCTCCTAGAGTGCTGGGATGCAGGGATGCAGTCCCACACTGAAATTATCTGTTCATCCCTCCGTCCCTTTTCCCACAGGCAGCGAAGCACCTACTGTGTGCCAGCAGTGTGCTGAGTGGCAAGGGTTTGGCAGTGGGCAAAACAGACCGAGCCCTGTGCACCGGGAGCTGCGCAGTGCAGAGCAAGTATGGACGCAGCTGGGAGGCCAGGAGGGGCCGGGCGCTGTCGCCCAGGCCAGTGGGCAGCTGTCTCCTCAGGCGGGGACACTGCAGCGGCTCACTCACCCTCCAGTGGGGCAGGTGACGCGCCTAATGTGACGGCAGAGCTCCTGACGCCGAGCCTCTAGGGACGGAGCCTTCAGAGTGTGCAGGACACACGTTATGAAAGAGGAAACCGCAGGGCAAGTATCAGGCTGTGACCTCGGCCTCCCAGCCAGGGAGGTTCCTGAGGAAGCGATGCTGGCCGGGCCCAGCCTGAGCGGATCCTGGGGGGGGTGTTCCCGGCAAGAGCACCACGGGCATGGGCAGGAAGGCTGTCACGCCCCGCGGGAGCTGGTGACAGCCAGGCGCCCTCTCAGCTGGCTTCTCCCCATTCCAGGGCCCCAGGACGCTCGGCCCAGCACACCCGACAGGTGCCCCCAGAGGGCGGCCGTCCATCTTGCTTCCTCATCTGTGAGGTGGGGACCATGCTGATTCTCTCGCCCGAAAGTCCCTTCCACTGGCTGCTCCACCCTGAACCCCAAATCACACTCTCTGGGGGCTGCGAGGACAGGGTGGGTGACCTAGACGCCCCAGCCCCACCCCACCCAGCCCTAGGCTGACCTAGACACCCCGCACACAGGAGGCCCTGATGCACTCAGACGGAAATGACAGTGGGCCTCCTTTGCAACCGAAGGAAACGGGGACAAGGTCAGCGATCGGAGGAAAATGTGCCAAGCGTGGACGCCTGTCACCCCAGCCAGGAGGCAGAGGCAGGAGGACTGGCGTGAGTTCCACCCCGGGCTACACAGCAAGACCATCCCAGGAAACAAACCAAAGAAAGCAAGCCAGAGGAAAGAGAAAGTATCCCTCGCTTGCCTGGCGTGGGCAAGGCCCGGCTCAGCGCCCAGCACCACAGGGCTGTTCTCCGAAGGTCCCTCCCTGCCGGGGCCGGTCTCCGGCTAGAAAGAGTAGGTGAAGTCAGTGTCAGGACCGAGAGGCCCCTCCCGTGGGGCAGCGGCTCCAAAGGGCCGAGCAGGCGCCTTCTCATTCTAACCTCCTAATGACCTCTTTGACAGAGGGGAAACTGAGGAATAGAGGAAGTGACAGCCCCAGGTCACGGCCTCGGGCCTCCTGAGGACCAGGGCTGTCTGTTCACTGAACGGTGAACTCCCCGTGGGGGACATTTAACGATGTGTGATGGGGTGGGGGCAGGGCAGGGTCACCGAGGAGAGTTAGGGACGGCCCCTGACTGACAGGGCTCCCAGCACCCCCCTCACCGCCTCTGGCTGCTCTGCAGGGGGTGGAGCCACAGGAAGTCCTGCACCCCTCAGGCCTGCCCAGGTCTTGCCCAAACAAACAGGAAATGCCAGGCGGTCCCCCACCCGAGGTCATGGGAAAGCGCTGTGGTCGCTGGGCTCCCAGCACTGACCCACAGGGACGGTGGGGGAGGCCAGGCTCTGGAAAAGCCACTAGGCCCAGGGCCTTTGCTGCCTCTTGTGCCTGTCTCCCTCTCCGTGAAAAAAGAGTTGTGCCCTGGCTCTATCAGTGTTCCTGCCTGCAGGGGTCAGCCGACAAGCACTGGCCAGACAGTGAGGGTGTGGCGAGAGATGTCAGTGCTAGAGCCCCAACCCCATGCAGGCAGTGGAGCCTGGATGATCAGAGAGGCACAGCAGCTTACCTAAGGGCACACAGCAGAGTGGGCACCACTAGGGTGGTGGGAAACCCAGGTGTGAGTGTGAAGAAAGCTTATGGTTCACATGACAACACATGACGGATCCTTTTGAGGTGGCAAATGTGCAATGGGCTTGGCACTGGGTACACTCTGGGCAGATCTGACCGCACTGAGAGCTCAGTAGTATCCAGCCAGGGCCCAGAGCCCAGTAAACTCGGGCCCGTGCTGTGCTGTGCTGTGCTGTGAATGCTCAAGGCTCCGCACCTGATTCCCTGGCCACAGTTTCCCCATCTGCTCTATGGAGATCACGTGCCCCCACATACACACACCCAGGGCCCTCAGAGGATTCTCTCTCTGTCTCGCTCTCATTAGCTGCTTGGCTTCGCCAACTACTCCAACGTCTAGAGCAGTGCTTGGCACACAGTAGGTGCTCATGCTGTCTCGGCTGCACCTGCCATTCTTTCAAGGCCAAGACTCTCCTGCCTCAGCTGCCTGAGATCTCGGATAAAGTTCTGCATCTGCTCCTCAGCTCAGCCTGGATTTCCCCTTCAAAAAGGGGCCAGCATCTGCACCGACCTGCCAGGCCAGAGTTGCCAGGGTCCCTGCCCGGCCTCTATAGATACCTACTAAGCACCCACTGTCTCAGGAGCTGGGGGTTGGCTGGGAACAGAACAAGCCCCGTGGGTGGCGAGGTTCGCAGTCAGAGTCTGACCGTGGGAGTGTTGGCCGTGCCAGGCCCGGGGCTCCCAGGGACACGGGGTTTCCGGATGAGAGGTCGGGGGCACCCAGGAGGGGAAGAGAACCCATGCCCAGGTGGACAGGAGGGCAGTGCTAGGCGAGGGGCAGACGGGGTGAATCCTGGGTCTCCAGATCCCCAAGCAGCAGCTGAGGGAACAGAGGCTCAGAGAGAGCAGGAGACCCCGGAGTCCAGGGTAAGTGGCCTCGCCTGGCCTCGGGCAGGGCCACACACAGACTTTCCCCAGCCAGCTCCCCGCCCTGGGCCTCCCGCCCAGCCTTGGGCCTGAGAGCCGGCCAGGCCCCGGGGCCCCTGACTAGTCTGCTGTCACCAAGTCGTTCACAGCAGTGACCCTAAGTCAGGGACAAAACTCACCCCTGTGGCCGCTCGAGTGGGTTCCCTCCTTGCCCTACCTCATAACTGAGGGTCCAGACTAGGATGTGGGGGACCCCCGCGGGGTCACTCAGAGATGAGCCCCCAGACCTGCAAGCCGAGCTCTTGTAGAAGAGGTGGCATGAAGCAAGCACCCTTCCAAGACAGATGGGGAAACTGAGGCCTGGTGGGCTTCCCCCAAGGCAGTCTCTGTGGAGCGGCCTCCTGGACAGTCCCTCCCCGGCTCTGCAGGAAGTGTCCAGGGCCGGGCTGGGCCTTGGCTTTGATCCGCTTTACGAGCTGTGGCTGTTTATGAAGAGCTCGGCCCCAACTTCCCCGGGACTGCGTCTCGTCACTGGCACTCAGGATATGAGCGGTCCCTGAGGGTCCCCCGGGGGTCTGTGGATGGCACAGCGCACTGTTTGTGTCCCCGGTACACCTCGAAGCTTCGCTACCACTGCTCCGGGGTAACCCTCATTCTTTGGCCCCCGTGCTGCTGTCTGGGATTCTCCAACGAGTTTCGTGACCCCTCACATGTCCCCAGCCCCCGGGGAGACTCCAGGCTGGCTCTAGGTCTCAGCTATCGGGGTGCAGGGACGTCCCGCCCCCCGTCCCACCCCCTCCCCACCCACAGTGCCACTGTGGACAGCTTTGTCCCCAGACGTGTGGGTGCCCACTTCCTGCCCAGCCGCCTGCCTCGAGCTCTGCGACCTGGGGCTCAAGCATGTGCGGCCTGGCCGAGGGCAGCAGGTGGGAGGCGGCAGCTAGGGGCACACAAACGGGCACCACTGTGGTTAGCCCTTGTTTTAGCTGAGGCGATAGAGGTCCAGAAACAGAGGAGGCAGGGCACTTGCTCAAGGTCACACAGCAACCAGAACTCAAACCCATTTGTGTGTTTTTCCTGCTCCTACAACTTGTCTGTCTTTGGGGAGTCGGTGCCACTTCAGCCTTTGCTGAAATGGCCTCCTCCCTCTCCCCTGCTCACCAGCTGCCACTCAGGATTCACGCAGTTCTGGTCTCCCTGTCCGCCAGGCAAGTGGTCTAGGGGCACCTGCTCCCTCCAGGATAGGAGGCTCCAGGGCCACCACTGACCATCAAGAGGCTGGGGGAACCCAGATTCCCAGTATCCACACAGATGAAGAAACAGGTTCAGAGAAGGCAAGACACCTATCTGTGGTCACACAGCCGGAAAAGCAGGTTGAACAAGGCCTGGTGGACTCCAGTTCTTTCTGCTCAGCCACAACCTCTCCCCACTTTCATTTCATTATTGAAAACCCTGGGAGGTCTGTGCTTACAGTAAACTCGTGTGGATGAGGAAACTGCTCCCAGAAAAGTAACTCACTGGGACTTTTATAATTCACTTAACAATTCTTACTCAGCACCTGTGTGTACCAGGCCAAAACAGGTGAACAGGGACCAAAACCAGCCCAGACACCTGGGGAGACACTGACGGCGAACCCTCCACAAGACACGCAGCAGGCTTGGCAGGCAGGTTTGGGTTTCAAGGGTTTTAACCGCAGTTGCCTCTTGCTGGCTGTGTGGCCTTGACCAAATCACTCGACCTCTCTGTGTCTCCCGTTCCTCACATGTAAACTGGAGGTCAGTATAGCACCTGCCTCACGGGGTATCCCCGTCCTGAGCTCACGAGCTCTCTAAACCTGCCCCCGCAAGTCCTCACTGAGTGCCTACTGTACACCAGGCTGTGCCCCGGCCGCTGGGGACACGAAGGGACCGAGATGACGCGGCCCCTGCGCTCGCAGGGTCTGACTGGAGCCACAGAGCTGCTGTGGTGCCCCTCCCCCTGGGAGCCCCACGGTGACCCCAGCCCGGGAAGCAGGCTCCCGCAAAGACGCTGCCGCGCTCCTGCCCCCCCCACCCTCGGGGGCCCAGAGCTGGCGCCGGCTCAGGAGAGGAGGATGGCGTAGGCCCGGCAGACAGCAGGAGCCAGGCGAGGCGAGAAACAGCTGTGGCCAGGACTGCCCCTCCCCTGCTGTCCGGCCTGGCTGTCCCCTGGGCAGTCTCAGGCCTGCGCCACGCGAGTTCTCTTGGGCACGCGGCAAACACCGGCCTTGGACCTCAGCTGACAGGCAGAGACCCGCAGGGGACAGAGGAGCCACGCTGGACGCCACAGGGTTCATAATAGCACCCTTGCCACGAACTTTTTGGCAAAGTTCTGACTCCCTGCACTCCCGCGGCAGCGGCCCGCTCTCCTGCCCGTGGCCCGAACCTGCTGTTCACCCAAGCGCCTGCCTGCCAGGCGCAGTCACCTGCCCTCGCTCAAAGGCAGGGAAAGAAGGACAGACGGGCTGGGCGCGGCCCGCACCTTCAATCCCAGCTACCGGAAGGCCGAGGGCAGAGATCCAGGACGGCTGGCCAGCGGAGGAAGCCGGCGGCAGGAGCGCAGCCCCGTGCGCGGCACTGGCTTGCAAGCACAAGGCCCTGGGTTCCATCCCCAGCACCGGGGAGAAGGAAGGCACGAGGAGCGGGGAACGCCAGGGAGGGGCTCCAGGAAGGGTTAGGGTTGGGGCACTTGGAACACACCGGACCTCTCCAGGCTGCGACGGCCCTGGCCTGGGCCTTCCAGGGGCTGCCTCAAGGGTGCCCCCAGCCCCAGCCCCTTCTGAACAACATATTGTGCACACACGTGCGCATTGGTGAGTACCCAGAACACCTCGGGACTCAAATTTTGGATCTTCCATTTCCTGGCTATGTGGTCCTGGGCGAGGACCTTACCTTGGGGTCCAGTTTTCTCACCCATACGACAACCCAGGCCAGCCACGCAGCGAGAAAGTCACTCTCCCACGGAACGCAGCGCTGAGTGTTCTGTGTCACCTCCTGCAGTACCCAGAAGGGATGAGGAAACCGAGGCACAGAGTCCTGGGACCTGCCTGGCTCTCTGCACACAGTGTTAGTGGTAGCACTGGCATCATTTTTAGGGGTGCTGGGGATCGCACCAGAGCTTTGCACTGCTGGGCAGCCTGTGCCCAGCCCCACGTGATTCCTGACGCACTCAGCTCGGGGACTTCCTGTGTGCACAGGAGACCTGTGTACATGAAACAGGCCCTGCACACTCGCATATATTGGTGTATGGGAGTGTGTCTGTGCATGTGGCTAATATTGGGGGGACCACAGGGTTTCACGCATGTCCATCTATGTCTGCCTGTGCACTCTCTGCACACGTGTGTCTGTCCCTCCGTGCCTGGGTCCATCTGTGCCCACGTGTTTCCACCCTCTAACACACACACATCTCTCCACTGTCACTCGGGCACTGTCAGAAAGGCACTGAGCAGAGCCCCTCTCCGGCTGCCGGGGTGGCAGAGGGGATGTGGGCCCCGGGCCCAGCCTCCTCTCTTGGGTCACACTTGGAACAGGGTGAGGGTGCACTGAGGGGTTGCTGGGTACCACTGGGGCATCTGCAGGGTGGTCCTGGCCTTGCCACCCACCTATAGGAACCTAAAACAGGTCACCTTGTCCCAGCCACACAAGCCACTCACACTGCAGTCCCATGGACCAGACGTCAGCCCTAGACACACAGCAGACACAGCACTCAACACGTGTGCACATCCGGGGCCTGACCCACGGACACGGCACCCACACAGACACCCACCCGGAGACACAAATGGCCCCAATAAGCGGAACACCATGTTCACTGTGACATTTCACATCCAATAGCAGGAAAACCTGAGCAATAAACTCTTCTCCGCACTTAACAGGGAGCCAGGGACCACACAGTGAGGGCCAGGCCCTACCATCCAGGAATGAGCTGCTGTTTATATCCCTGTGCCTCAGTATTCCGTCTGTGAAATGGGCACAGTGAGAGTGAACAAAACTAATTCCTGAAAAGGTTCAGAAAAGGGATGGGGCTGGGTTGGTCCTAATCTGTCTCTAGGACAAAGTATCTGACATCCACAGCTTCAAAGGGAAAAGGTTCATTTCAGTCCATGGTTTCCGAGCTCTCTGTCCACGCCATCTGGCTCCAAGCAGGAACATCACACAGGAAGGACCTGGCCAAGGGTAGCTGCTCACCCCATGGCAGCTGCAAAGCAGAGAGCAGGGAAGACCTGGAGAGGAGAGGAAGGGCCAGGGGCCAGGCACAGCCCCAAGGTCATGCTACCACACCCACCCAGACACACCCTGAATCGGCTTTCCTGATCTCCGAGGGCCCCTCGGGCTCGTCAAGGGACAAACAAGATTGACCCGGCCAGGCCACCGTACCCTTCTGGCGCAGAGGGACCAGCCTTCCTAGATGTTCACCCAGGGACTCGTCCAGCGCCCCTTTGGGCTTCTGTGCCTTGCTCAGGCAAGGAGAGCATCCGCTTGTTTCTCGCAGCTCCGGCTCAGAAGATGTGGGCGAGGTAGATGAACGCGGGAGTGAGAGAATAGGGAAGGGAACGCAGCACCCCAGGGCCTGCTACCGCGGCCTAACTCAGGAAGAGCCCAAGTGTGGTGGGCAAGATGTGGCAACCCGAAGGGCCAAGTCGCAAACACACCTCAGGGCCAAGTTTGCGGCTGGAAAGGCAAAAAAATTCTTAGAAATCCTCTAACAGCTCAAAATGCACAGGTGATGTGTCTTCCCACCCCATGAGCCCCGCTCCAGCCTTGGTTATCTGCTCCAGCCACGCTGGCCTCCCGCCGTTCCCTTAACCTACCAGGGCTCCTGCCCCAGGGTCTTTGCACTTGCTGCACCTGTGCCAGGACCACCCGCCCGAGACCCCGCACCTCTTCGCGCCTTTGCTTGGGTGTCACTTTCTGCGAGAGGCCGCCCTTCCTGAGGCTTCTCCGCGTCTGGGAAAGGAATCTGCCCCGCCCCGTTCAACTCTGTGCTGCCAGCCTTTCGCAACTGCTGTCCTGCCCTCTTGTCACCTTTTGGAGTTTTATCCAAGGTTGAGAATGCGGCCTGTCACATAGTAGATGCTCAGTAAACATCTGATGAGCGAAAACAGAGATACAAAAGAACCGAAAGGAGGGGAAGTCTCTAGAACAGACTGGAACACACGACAGAACGGAAACAATACAATGGAGAGGCTGCTTCACCACGACAACGCGCACAACACAGCCAAGCTGTCCGGCCTGAGCTCCGCTGGGCGGTCAGGGGTGGTTTCTGGCCTGGATGCTCCGGCGGCTCCTGTCTGGGGCGATTCCTGCTGAGTCACCGCCAGGCTCCAGCAGGATCCAAGGGCTCGTCCCGGCGGGGGTGGGGGCCGAAGCTGCTGTTGCTGCGTCCCGCAGCCTGCGTGTGTGCGTGCGTGCGTCCGTGTGTGCGTGCGTGCGTGCGTGCGTGCGCGCGCGCTGCGGATGCCGGGCAGGCTGTTCTCCCTTGCAGCGGCTTTGGCCATCCCCTCTCACGCCTCACTGTCAGCTGGTGACGGAGCAGCCTTATCCCGGCAGCACCACCGGGACCTGAGGACGAGACTGAGCGGCCAGGCTCTGGGGGCGTCGCCTCCCCCAGGACTACAGTCCGGCGCTTGGGAGGCTGGGGCAGGAGGATCAAGAGTTTGAATCCAGCCTGAGTAATTTAGTGAGACCTGATCTTTGAATAAAAAACTTAAAAAGGGCCAGTATGCAGCTCAGTGTGAAGGGCCTGGGTTTAACCTCCAGGAGTGGAGAGAAGCCAAGCAAACAAAAACCCACAGAACGCTCTCGGGGAAGGCTGGTCGGGAGGAGGGGCCCTGGCCTGGCCTTGGGCACCCGGGCGCCTGTGAGGCAGAAGCCAAACCCGGCCTGGGGCTCATTTCAGGGCAGGGGGAGGTCGGGGAGCCACCTGTGTGCCTGCAGGTTTGGGGGGTCCTGGTCCTAGTCCAGACCCTCAGGCCTCTCCCTCCTTTCGCCCTCACCCCAGCATCGCACCGACGAGTCGATTCTCCCCGAATTCCCTGAAATCTGACTGTGCCTCACCACCTCCCTGCGTCATGACCTTCCAGGGGTTCCCACGCGTGTCAGAGCGGGAGCCAAGCCCTCCTCGTGCCTGCGCGCTCCGCCCGGCCACTCCCTGCCAATCTCAGCGCCTCGCCTCGTCCTCCCTGTTCCTCCTGGCTGCTTACTCGTACGCCGGTCCTGTCCCTGTCTTGGGGCCTCTGCCTGGAGCGCCCTGCAGACAGTCAGCTGCCCCCTTACTGCTCTCAAATCTTTGCCCTTTTCTTACCTCCACCCTTGTGACCCATGGAAGCCATTCCCTCCATCCCAGCTCTTCCTTGCTGGCCCTGTCACAGGGTCACGCTCTAAACCCACTGTGCTGTGTCCCTGGGTGGACAAACGAAGGCACGGACGGGGAGCTCTAGGAGTGGGGGCGGGGTGGAGTGGGGGCTCCAGGCTGGACACAGGTTCACGGGCTCTCAGGGTGGGTAAACTCAAGACACAGGAAGAAAGTGGGCAAGCTGAACGACACGTGTGTCAGGGAGCGGGTAGGAAGTGGCACAGAATAAAACGGGCGTGGTGACCCCCGACACGCGGGAGGCTGAGGCAAGGGCATCCTAACAAGTTCGAGGCCAGCCTGAGCCACACAGCTAAACCTTGTCCCAGAAAACAGAAAGAGAGAGAGAGAGAGAGACAAAGAAAGAGCTTGAGTCCGCGGCCCATAACTCGGGACAGTGACCACACCCGACACTGCAGGGACCCTTCTCATCTGACAGGTGCTTTTCTGTCCCTTCTGCCCGACAAAGAACACAGCTGTGGCCTCTGCTCGGGGACTCTCCAGGCTCCAGACTTCCGTCCCCGCCCCTCCTCCCCTTTCCCGCCTGGCCGGCAGCACCGGGAAACCATGACTCAGGCTCTGGCCTCGGGCTCCCTCCCTAACATGTCCTGGCCTCACGCCTGACCTCTGGCCGGACTCTCGCTCACACGGCACACGTTCCCACATGGCTTTCCGGGCTGCATGGCCTCCCCATCACGGGCAAGAGAACCCCATTTTCCCAGGGGAGACTGAGGCTCTGGAGGGTGGGTCACCTGTCACCCTGCAGAACTGACACCCCGGCTGCTGGCTGTGGCCATGCTGGGTTAGAAGCTGGAGACAGCAGGCTGCGTGGGGCTGAGTCTTTACCAGTGTAGACGGACCACACGCTTTCTCAGGCACCCCTGGGAAGGGGCCCTGCCCTGCATATGTGGCGCAGGATCTTCACGCCCCTCCAGCTCCCAGTCCCGTGCACTCACAGGGAGGAGCCCCCCAAGCTTGAGATTGGGCACAAGGCACTGCTGGGCGCCCCCAAGCATCACTAGAGAGGAGCTTCTGGGGATTCCCGTCTCCAGACCGAGAGCACAGGATTTCAGTCTGAGGAACCTTGTCCCTCGTGTCAGAAGAACAAGCACTTTGAAATGACAGCGCAAGACAACATGTCTCCTTCATCCTTAGGGCACCAATGGAGGCCCAGAGAGGCCAACCTGCTTGCCCAGAATCACACAGCAAGGACGGGCCAGGAGAGGGGCTGGGGTCCAAGCGAAGGAGGAGCCTCGCGTCCTCTGAGATAGCAACCCAAGAGGTCAAGTTTAGACTGTGACACCCTCGTTCTGTCCACCTCTTCCCTCGCTTTGTCCCTTTTCAACCTGGAGCCAGGTGGTTTGGAATCAGAAAGACCCAGAGTCATCATGTCTTACGAGCCTGACCATGGCTCATGGATTCTACCTCTGTGCACACCTGAAATCCCAGCACTCGGGAGGCTGAGGCAGGAGGCCATGAATCTGAGGCCACCCTACAGTACTGAGGGGTTCGAGGCCAGCCTGAACGGTGAGACCCTGTTTTAAAGAACAAAACATAACAAAAACTTTCATTTTATGAGCCTCAGTTTCTTCATCTGCAAAATGGGGCAACAGAGTTTCCCTTGATAGCTGATTGTAAGAAGTCCTGCAGGATAGTGGATGCTTTAGAAGTGCTCACAGGGTGGCCCCTTATAAATCAAACACAGAATTATCATAACATCCAGCAATTCCAGCCTGAAGAATCCATCCACAAAGAACTAAAACAGATGTTCAAATAAAAACTCATACACATGTTATAGTAGCACTTTTCACACTACTCAGAAAGTAGGAAACACCATGGGCCTTCACACTGAACTACATTCCACTCTTTTTTTTTTATTTAATTTTTTTATTTCAAGTCAGGGTCTTGCTAAATTGCTTTGTTACCCAGGCTAGACTTTTTTTTTTTTTTTTTTTGAGACAGGGTCTCACTTTGTAGTTCAAGCTGGCCCTGAGCTTACTATGTAGTCCAGGCTGGCCTTGAAAGTGCTAGGATTATAGGCGTGAGCCACCATGCCCGGCATTGTTGTATGTGGGTACTGGGGATTGAACCAGGGACCTTGCACTTGCCAAACAGGAACCAGAACCACTGAGCTAAATCTCTGGCCCCAGACTTAATATTTTTCTTTTTTTTTTTTTTTTTAAGATAGGGTCTCATTTTGTAGTTCAGGCTGGCCTTGAGCTCACTATGTAGCCCAGACAAGCCTCGAACTCATAGGAATCCACCTGCCTCTGCCTCCCGAGTGCTGGGATCAGAGTGCTGGGATTACAGACGTGAGCCACCATGCCCAGCAGATTTAAATTTTTGATCCTCCTGTCTCAGCTTCCCAGAATTCTAGGATCAGAAGCATGTGCGGCCATGCCCAGCTAAAATGGCATATTTTCCAGCAATAAAACAAATAAAACACAGGCAGTCAGGCCTGACGGTACACGCCTGTCATCCCAGCTACTCACAGGAGGCTGAGGCAGAAGGATTTTGAGTTAGGCCAGTAGCAATTTAGACCTTGACTCCACAAACAAACAAAAGCCAGGCACCAAAATGCTACACACATTCAGAGGAGACCAGCCCAAGCCGGCTCCCTGCAAATTTCCACTGGCATGGAACACACAGAGAGACAGGTGCACAGCGAGGGGAAGCGGCAGAGGCTGCCAGGCCGGGGGTGGAGTGGGGGCATCCGATCATCATGGGGGGAGGAGGTGTGTGGAACTAGAGCGGCACCCACTGAGCTGGCTGACGGGGTAGGTTGTTCCGCGTGTGCTCCCGGCTCACTGCTGTGCTCTCCTCGGCACGAGTCCTGCAGCCCCAGGGCCTGGGTCCTAGCTGGCAGGAGCAGCTTTGGCCTCAGAGCCATGGTGCCCAAGTCCGGCTCTCTCCTCCCTGGCTCCGCTCCTTGGTGCCCACCTTTCTCTTCACGTGGGAGTGGACGGTAACTTGGGAGCTCAGCTGCTGACCTCAATGACCACATGGCTATGCAGAGACCGTGATGCTCATCCAGAGCGCTGAGAGGAAGCCGAGACTTCTGAGAGAGGTGACGCCGGCTCCCAGAGAGGTCAGGGGGGCGGGGTCTCAGCTCCCCAGCGCTGTCCTCGCATCTCCTTCACCAATAAGTACCTGCTTGCTCGGCCACTTGTTCACCTGAACTAAAAAGCGAGACCCTGTCTCAAAAAAAAAAAAAACAAAAAACTAGGCTTTCTGTCGGCCTGTGCTCCCAGCCACACCTCGCACAGACCTGGCACACAGTAGGCGCTCGAAAAAAATGTCTGAGAGTTGAGGACAGATCAGTGAAAGCACAAGTGTGTGAACAACTGAGCCCAAAATCCTTTCTACCAAGAGGCAGCGCTCAGGCCCTAGGAGACAGGGCCTCGCTGTGTAGTTCGGGATGGCCTTGAGCTCACTATATACCCCAGGCTGGCCTCGAACTCATGGTGATCCTCCTGCCTCAGCCTCCCAAGTGCTAGGATTATAGCACTTGGGAGTGCTATCTGTGCTATCACCACACTCAGCCATCTGTTTGTGGACAGGAGCTCAGGGCAGACAGGAAGTCATGTGGCTGATGCAGCCTGGCCATCCCAATAGTCTCCCTCTGCTTGGCATCCCCTCTACCCACAGAATTTCAGGATTCTGCCCGCCCCTCACCCTGGCCACATCCTGGCTGTGCCATCCTATAACCTGGTGACCACGGGGAATTCCCAGCCAGTGAGCAGTGGGGCAGAGAAAAAAGCCAGACAGCTGTGCCCATGGCCCTGTGTTTCTGAACCTGCCTTGCAGGAAATGGGTAGGGGTGCCAGGGAGCTCAGATCCCAGGAGCTCTGCCCAGGTGCACACCTGACTGGGTGGTGGGTGGACAAGCACTCCTCTGAGCCTCCCAGGGCCAAGAGAGAAGTGAACAGGCCTGCTGCAGATGGCTTAGAAGGCTTACCTGGGATACACTTATGCTAAAGACTATTTGTTGTTTAACTGACGTTCAAATTTAACTGGGGTTTGTTGTTACTGACCCTACTTTCGCTAAACCTGACAGTGCCGGTCCGGTCCGGAGTAAATGTTTAACAATGTTCACCAAGTGAATGAAGAAATGGGGTTAAAAAGTATTAGCTGAGGGTCGAGGATTTAGTTCAGTGGTCCCAGCATCTGCCTGGCGAAAGCAAGGTTCCAAATTCGATCTCTAGGAACCACATACCACAATACCAGCAGTGGTGACTCACGCCCACCAGCAATCAGTGCCACACACCACAATGCCAGGCATGGCTCATGCCTGTAATCCTAGCACTTGGGAGGCAGAGGCAGGAAGATTGCTGTGAATTTGAGGCTAGCCTGGGCTGCAATGTGAGTTCAGGGCCAGCCTAAACTACAAAGGGAAATGCTGTCTCAAAAAAAAAAAAAAAATAGCTGGGCGTGGTGGCTCACACCTGTAATCCCAGTACTCAAGAGGCAGAGACAGGAAGATTGCTGAGTTGGAGGCTTGCCTGGGCTACATAGTGAGCCCAGGACTTGAACTACAAAGCAAGACCCTGTCTCAAAAAAAAAAAAAAGAAAAAAAGTGTCATCTTAGCTATACTTGTGCTTCACATCTATAATCCTAGGACTCTGGAAGGCTGACGCAGGAGGATCACAAATTTAAACCCAGTTTGCACAAACTAGCAATTTAGTAAGACCTGGTTTCTAAATTTAAAAAGGAATCAGACGTGGTGGCTCACACCTGTAATCGCAGCACTCGGGAGGCAGAAGCAGGAAAATTGCCACGAGTTCAAGGCCAACCTGAGCTACAAAGGGAGACCCTGTCTCAAAACACTAAAACAGAATTTAAAAAGGATAGTGGTGGTGCTGGAGATGTAGCTTGATACAGATCCGCTGGGTTCAATCCCTGGTACTGCAAAATAAATAAATGAAAGGTAGAAAGATAGATAGACAGACTGATAAAATACATTTATTATTATGGATGGTAAATATATACTAAGGAAAAAGAATAGATGATAGTGAAAAAGTGGCTGAAGCTCTGCTGTTACAGCAGCCACTGTGTCCTCACTCCCACTGCAAGGTCCTGCTTCAAGGCCTTCCCCCTCCGCCCCGCGCACACGGGGACTGCTGCCCACGGAGGGAAGTGACTCACCCAGGGCCCTGCTGCGTCTGCAGCTGGGCCACAGCCTGCACTTCTGGGCAGCTCTGCCCACCGTGCGCTGGTGACACCAGTCTGGCCCTGCACACATGGGCCACTGGGAAGAAACTGAGTCCCCTGAGGGAGGGACGAGGCTGCTCAGGCTGTGGTGGTGTGCCATGGAGGCTGCTGCTTGTGCCAAGCCAAGAGCCCAGCTGGTCAAGTTCCAGCTCAGCCAGCGGCGAAGGACCAGGGCCCGAGAACAATTACTCAGAAGGAAGTTGCTGCCTGGCAGCCCCTGACCTGTCCCTGGCTCTATAGCCGGGAACTACCTCCCCAGAGGCAGTGCCAGATGTGGAAACCCACAGCTCTGAGCCAGCAGACAGTGGGTGGCAGACGGAGCTTCTGCCAGACACATGATATCGAGGGAGTGTGTGAATTGAGTGCTCCATTTCATTCAGTCATTCAACAAACATTCACAGAGGGTCTGCGGGGCCAGAGCCCTGGATCTCTTCCTTGTATTGACTGTTGGGAGATCGGACAGTGAGCGTTCAAAAAGATCCCAGGCTAATTGGCACACCGCCTGCCTGGCAAGTGCAATGTCCTGATTTAAATCCCTCATACCGAGAGAGAGAGAGAGAGAGAGAGAGAGAGAGAGAGAGAGAGAGAGAGATCCCAGCACACAGCAAGCACTCATAGATCCACCCTTCTCTCCTGAGCACTCTCCTCAGTGAGGGAGACCTGGTCCCACCAGCAAGCCAGAGTGAAGCCAGGACCGGAAGCTGATGCCACCAGCCTCCTCTCACCAGGGAGGGGCGAGAAACAGTCCTGGTGGGACCTCATATGGTCTCCATCCTGCCCGGGGATGGAGGGAAGGCTGGGGTCCTCCCAGGGTTAGCCCCGCTTCTGGTGGCAGGACACGTACTAACGGTGGCACACACCTTACAGGGCCGTCCCTGGAGGGGACCGAAGAGGGAAACTACACTACCCGGACTGGCCTGAGCTTGTGATCCTTCCACCCCAGCATCCTGGGTTACAGGCTGCACAGGCTGCACATCTTTCCTTCCCTCTTTCCAGGATGGGCCAGGGATTTGTCTCAGTGATGCCATGCCTGCCTGGCAAGCATAGGGTCCTGAGTTCAATCCCCGGTACCACACACACACACACACACACACACATACACACACAATGATGGGATTTACTTCTGGATGACCCGAGGTCAGTGGGCTGCTCAGGGTGAAAAGGCCTCTGAGCCTCCATGATGAGAGAGAACCCTCAGGTCTCCCCCTTCGGTACAGCTCAGGGGGTGCAGCCCCCTCCGAGCCCGCCTAGGCACATCAGGAACCCGTGTTGACACTGAATCCCTGCGGTAAGGAAGGACCAGGTGGGTCCTTGAAGAGTTTATTAGAGCTGGGCACACCTGTGATCCCTGCTTCTTGGGAGGCTGAGGCAGGAAGATTGCAAATTTGATGCCAGTCTGGGCAACTTCATGAAATCCTATCCCAAAACAAAAATTTAGAAAAGGGAGGATCTGCTGAGAGACAGGGCATGTGTGAGGCCCTGGGTTCCAAGCCAGGATCAAAAAGAGAGCTGATTCAGTGACAAGGACTTTGCCCTTGTGAGTGCATCAATCTATCTGTTTGGTTATCTGCCTGCCTAGTGGGTTAGTGGGTTATCTTGATAGTGAGTCTGTCAAAAAGGCCAGTCGCAGGTCGGAGATTTAGCTCAGTGGTTCCAGCACCTGCCTAGCAAGCACAAGATCCCTGGTTCGATCCCCGGTAACCACATACAGCAATACCAGGCATGGTGGCTCACACCCACCAGCAATCAGTAACACATACCACAGTGCCGGGCATGGTGGCTCAAGCCTGTAATCTCAGCACTCAGGAGGCAGAGGCAGGAGGATTGCTGAGTTCGAGGCTTGCCTGAGCTCCATAGTGAGCTCAGGGCCAGCCTGAACTACAGAGTGAGACCCTGTCTCAAAAAAAAAAGGCCAGTCCCTTGGATGGTGCCCCTATGCCATGCAATGCCCTGTGCTGTCTCCCCATGGCACAGAGGCCCTGGCCAACACTGCCCCTCAACCTTGGGCCTCCCAGCCTCTGAAACCACAAGCTAAATCAATCTCTGTTTTGTACACATTCGCCACATGTGATTTCCTATGACAGCAGCAGAAAATAGTTGGACATCTTCCATACTCTCGACACTCTCATGAGGGTCCCAAGGGCCCCCTGCATCTGACCAGCCACTGGGGGTCTCCCCTGCCTCACCCCAGATGCACAAACACAAAGCAGCTGGTGCAGGGCCTGCTCAGGGAATTCCCTTTATTTTCTGAAACGAGGTCTCACTATACAGCCCAGGTTGACCTGGAACTCAGTATGTGGCTCATGCTGGCCTTGAACTCACTACAATACTCCTGCTTCAACTTTCTGAATGCCAGGATTACAGAGTGTGCCACCATCCCCGGCTCTGAGACTACCTCTAAATTGCCCAAGCTGGCTTTGAACTCATGATCTTCCTGTCTTGGGCCCCAGAGTAGCATGTACCACCACGCCCCGTTCTTCATTTTCGCAGGTGGCACTGGGAATTTCTGCGGCAGTCTGAGGCCGAGCCGAGCTGCGGGTCAACCGGGCGGAGCAAGGGCAGGGCCCAGTGGGTTGAGGGAGGCTCTGCTTTACTTCAGGCGGGAAGGAGATCAAGGAAGGAGCTTAGGAGAAGAGGAGGGGGAGGGAAGGAAAGGGGGAAGAAGAAAGGGAGGGAGGCCGGAGACAAAAAGAGGGAGGAGGAGAAAGAGAGAGAAAGAAAGAAGGAATTCTCATCTGTTCAAAGCTCGCCCAACTGCACTCAGCGCCAGACCACAGGGTTCTCATTTTCTCCCTCGATTTTTCCGCCAGAGGCAGGAAACAGTCTCCCTTGGGAAGCTCAGAAATAGCTGAGCTCAAAAGCCAGGCTGGGTGAGGAGGATTCCAGACTGAACGGATTTACACCCAAGGGGTCTTGAGGGCCTGGAGGCTGAGGCCACTGGCGCCAGTCAGCCTGGGTTCAAATCCCAGCTCTCTCCCTGCCTCTGGGCCCGCGAGTGGCTCATTCTCTCACCCACGCAGCAGAAATCAGTAAAGACCAGCCATGGCTGCATCTGCGTATACAGATCTCACCACCAGGACTAGCTTTCCCTCCGTCTTTGCCGGCTGCTCTCTGTCAGTTTTCTCCTCACCGAGGGAAGGTGAACCCCACATGCAGGCACCTACTCCACCAGCTTAGCAACCCTCCATCAAAAGAAACGGGGGGCCAGGCATTTAGATCAGTAGCACTGCACCTGCCTCTCAAGCACAAGGTACTGAGTTTGATCCCTGGTACTAGAGGGGAAAACAATGAATGAATGAATGAATGAAACAGCCTGCTTCCTCATGGGGCCAGTAAAAAAGCAAAAACAAAAACAAACAAAACAAATCTGGCTCTCACTGGTTGAGAGGATGCATTGTTCTGACTGTTCAGTCTTGAATCACATGCCCCCCACCCCCAGGATAGTGTTGGCCCTACTCAAAACCCTTAAACTGAGGCACAGGGAAACAGGAGTGAGTGCTAATAGGAGCCAGTAACCTTCGACCTCTACAGGGGCCCCCAAGGGACAAGACTAGAAGACTGACTTAGCTTTTACTATCACCTACTGTGTGCCCCTTTATTGAAGTGATCCTATTATGCCTCCAGATAAAGCTATGTGATGAAGTTACCCTGAGAACAGATACAGGCTGATAAGTGAGTTGACTGCTCCGAGGTTACCACACCCCTGGCCTCGACTCCCACCCCTGTCTCATCCCAACCTCCAGAGGAGGCAAAGTGACAGAGATGGGCTACGGGACACTCTTTGCAAGAACAGTGGCCTCATTTCCACACCACTGACCCTGTCCCGACACCTCTGGAGGAGGGGTGGCCACCCGAGGCTCTGAAGGGTTCAGGCGCTGGCCCGGGGCCACCCAGCAGGGAGAAGGGAGCCAGCTCTGGAGCTGGTGCTAGCCGCTCCCCAGCAGGGTCTGGGCAGAGGTGGGAGGATCTGGGCCGCTCACCTCTCAGTGACCCACAGGACTTGGGTCAGGAGCCTACCCCTGCTGTCTCCTGAGGGTGATCAAAAGCGGGCAGCAGCTCGCCTAGCTAGGCAGGGTGGCAGTGCCCTCTTAGGTGAGGAAGGGTACTCTTGGCCCAGTTCTACCTGTTCCTCCCGGGTGACCCTGATGAGGCCCTGTCTGCTTGGCGTCATCTGCCCCTGCCCTGAGTGGCGGCGCTCCTTCCCGGGTGTGCACAGCCCCTCCAAGCCCGGCAGGCACGCTCGCCCTGGCGGCTGCGTGCTCAGCTCCTGGGCCTCAGGCCACCCTGGGGCCTCCCTGCTGCGCTCCTCTGCACCAGGGCCTCGTGCCAGCCTCTGCACTTCCAGAGAACAAACTGAGACACAGAGACAAGCGACTTGACATTTGTCACACTCCAGAAGTGGCTGAGCCACATTCTGAATCCAGGCCATCTAGAGATCACCTTTGAGGAATGTGCGTGTACGTGTGTACATGTGTGTGTGCTTGTGTGTGTGTGTGTTTCCTGAGGATGGAACCCAGGTCCTCAGATGTGCTACTCAAGCACTCTATACCCCACCCCACTCCTGGTTTTTTTTACTCTGAGACAGAAACTTTTTAAGTCACCCAGGCTAGCTGCAACTTGGCTTTTCCGCCTCTGCCTTTCCAACAGCCGGGACTCCCGCCTTGCGCCGCTATGCCTGCTATCTGCCCCACGTTCTCAACTAGTTTGGAAGCAGCCTGACTTTCCAGCATTCCCTCCAAAACAGCCACCCCATTGTGACCCTGCTGGGAGGCCCAGAGTGGTGTGTGCAGTACCCACGGGCTCCGGGCCAGGGGCAGCACCCCACCCAGCCAGCGTCTCCCATTCTACACACAGTCACATACGCAAGGTCATACACAGTCACACAGACACACAGACACAGTCACTCCCCCGTGAGGCCGAGGGAGCCTCCCCGCAGCTCTGCACTGGCTCCATGCTGGCTGCCGGACATTTGTTACAGTGTCAGTTCCAGCTCCCCCCATGGGGGCCCGGCAGGCAGGGGGCTTCCTGGCCGTGCCGGGAGGGAGGAATGCGCTCCCGCCCCCAGCCCCATATGGCCTCCATCCGGGCCCAGCTGCTTCCCATTGCCTGACACGACACTGCGGGGCTGCCGGGGCCCGCCTGCAGGGGTGTGAAGTTTATGTGGCCTGGCCTGGAGCCGTCAGTGACAAGGCCACACACGCGCACAGAGAGACACAGACGGGACAACCCCCACTGACCCTGAGCATGCGCACATGTGCACACACATGCACACTTCAGTTCACCCTCCTGTGCCCCCAAATATTCATTCTCACACTCACATCAACTAATAGCAGAGGCCTCTTGCAAACTCTAACATGGCCTTCAGTAACTTACAGAGCAGTCCCCGTGCACAAATACACAGACTCACACCCACTGATACCATGTGTTCCCACTCACATCCGCACACGTCTTTGCCCAACACACAATCAAAAGCTCACAGGACCAACACACACAGCAACTTCCATAGAGACCCAGGACTTAGACCACCAGGCGGGAAAGGGACCAGTGTCTCCCTGGCACAGAGGGACTGCTCCCCACCTTCTATCTGCTCACCATTCTCAACCAGGGCCTCTTGCAGGGCTGCTGAAGGAGAGGGCCAGAGCTGGATTTGAACCCAGGCCTGCAGTACTCTGCACCTAGTGCTTTCCCCTAAACCTCCAAGATTTCCCTTCATTAGACCTCAGCACAGGTCCCCAGCCCTAGGACCCAAAGTGAATACAGGGTCCCAAGAGTTACGAGGGGGAAAGGCAACTCTGGATTTTCACCAGCCTCCAGCTAGAACTTGTGCTTTCCTTCCCTTCTCGGCAGGCGTGGAAGGACACCGCCATGTGGTCCCTGGGCTGTGCGTGCCCTCCCCCGTACTCCGGTCTCACGGGCCTGGTGCCGCCCGGGCCGTGCGGTGCTGAGCATGCTGGAGGGCCCGGGTTCCAGCAGCAAGAGACAGAACAGCTGTGGCGCTCAGCCTGCTGTCACCTCTGGGAACCAGGTGCATCAGCAAAACAAGCTCCCTTGGGGATGGGCTGGGCTGTTGTGCTTGCCTGCAGGAGAGAGGCCCCAAGCTCATCCTCTGCCTCCAGAACCACAGCTGCCAGCCAGAGCCAGTATTCAGCCATTAAATATTTGAATGACTCCAGCCCAATAGAATGTTCCTTTTAGGCCTATACACTTGCGTTTATAAATTGAAATCTAAATTTTGAAACACAAAATGAGTCCAAGACACAAAAGCAGGTAAGAGCCTTCCTGTAGGCCCAACTGCTAACAAGTTCCTAGACACTCTATTTATTATTTTGAGACAGGATCTCACTTTGTAGTTCAAACTGGTACTGAGCTCACTATGTAGCCCAGGCAAGCCTCGAACTCACAGTAATCCTTCTCCTGCTTCTGCCTCCCCAGTGCTGGGACTATAGCCATGAGGCACCACAGCCAGCATTGTGGTATATGGTACCAGGGTATCAAACTCTGGGACCTTGTGCTTGCCAGGCAGATGCCAGAACTATTGAGCTAAATCCCTGGCCCTGGAGACACTTTAATATTGTCACATCTACTTCCAGTGAGGACTGCAGCTTGCCACCCCCACAGCTCTAAGTGGCAGAGCTGGGATTTGAACCCACGTAAGCCATCCTGTCTGTGGGAACCCAGGACCTATGCCCTGTCCCCAGGAAGAGCCTCCCAGATCTGAGGAGCCCCAGCACACACACACCCAGCCCGGGGAGCTGGGAACCTCACCGTCTGCCCAGGGTGGGCCCAGCAGCTGCCCCCTATTTACAATGTGTGAGAATTCTCACCAGGGCTGTGGCTGGCAGCAGGCTCCCGACCCCCTACCCCGCTGGGGCTGCTGCATGGAGCTGAAAATGAGCTTCCTTTGTGGGGCCCGGAAGGTGGGAATGGTCTGCCAGCCCGGGAGCCTCAGTTCCTGGTCCCTCTATTCACCTGACCTTCTGTGTCCTTGTCTGCAGCCCAAGAAATTCGTCCCATGCTAGCCAGAAACCAAGTCACTAGAAAGAAAAGAGAGCCGACGGGGTGGGGGGGGTGCCTGTCATACCAACACTGTGGGAGGCTGAGGCAGGAGGATCTCAACTTCAAGCCTAGTCTGGGCAAGTTAGGGACTTAGTGAGATTCTGTCTCAAAATAAAACAAAAAAAATTAAAGAGCTGGAAGGGGAGAAGGGAAGCACATGTAGTCGTGATGAATACAGCCATTAAGAACTACAACTTGGGCTGGGGATTTAGCTCAGTGGTTCCAGTATCTGCCTAGCAAGCACAAGGTCCTGAGTTTTTTTTTTTTTTGAGACAGGGTCTCACTTTGTAGTTCAGGCTGGCCCTGAGCTCACTATGTAGCCCAGGCAAGCCTCGAACTCAGCAATCCTCCTGTCTCTGCCTCCCGAGTGCTGGGATTACAGGTGTGTGCCACCACGCCCGGCTAAGGTCCTGAGTTTGATCCTTGGTACTACATATCACAATGCCGACCATGGCGGCTCATGCCTGTAATCCCAGCACTCAGGAGGCAGAGGCAGGAGGATTGCTGTGTGTTCTAGGCTAACTTGGGCTACATAGTGAGTTCAGGACCAGCCCGAACTACAAAGAAAGACCCTGTCTCAAAAAAAAAAAAAAACCAAAAAACCCCTACAAAATTAGCCTGAGAAGCTTGTCAAGGAGGGGACTTGTGAGAAGAGGCCTGGAGGAAGGGAGGGGACAGCTGTGGGGACTGTGGTTGGCTGGGGTGAGGTGTGGTGCTCCAGGCAGACAGAATAGCTCTCTGCCCTCCTAAGTCTGATGCAAGCTGGGCTTGGAGGTCCGTCCTTACCCTCGGCTGCTGTCACCTGGCTCCTTTCTCAGTCACTCCCTGTCCCCTCCATCAGAAAACTCCGGGTGCCCTGTGCCCGTTGGACCTGGAGCTTCAGTGCAGGTGCTGTGGTCTGAAAGTGTTCCCCAAAGTCGCCAGCACGACACAACAGTGCTGGAGGAGCCGGGGAGGTCCGGAGCTCTGCCCGGCCTGGGTTGCTGCCTGCTGTCGCCATCAACAATAGACAGACAGCCCATTTCCCATTGCTCTCTCTTGCCTTCCACTTGCCACCCGCGATGCCACATGGCCAAGTGATGCCAAGCTATCCCCTGTGCCCCGGCCAGCCTCTGAGCCCAGGTCAGCCGCAGAGCAAGAAGCCAAAGAGAAGGGTCTGTGCCCCACCGGAAGGGAGGGGTGCAGCCGGCCTGCTGTCCGCTCTTCCCTCCGCATCTGGCCATCTGAGAGGACAGAAGAGAAAACAGACTCGGGTTGTGCCACGGCTGGCTCAGGCCGCTTGGGGACTGGGCTCTCAGCTGTGCTGGACCTCGGTCCCGGGCTCCAACCTCAGCCACTGTCCCGATGTCAAGGAGGCTTGCAAAGTACCCAGGCCCCGGCTCACGCAGGGCTCTGTCTTCTGAACACGCCATCCCAACCTGGCCAGGAGCGCAAGACGCGCCAGTCCGCAGCCACCAGGCCCCGCCTCCGCAGCCCGGCGTGGCAGGGTCCCGGGCTCAGTTCCGCCGCAGAGGCAGCCCCAGCCTCCCCGCGGCGCCGCCCTCTGCTCCCCTCCAAATTCTCCACGCAGGGTTAGGCTGGCGACGCTTTGTCTGCGGCCATCCAGCGGCCCTGCGTGCATTCGTCTCGCTGTGCTGGCGGGAGGGGGGCTGCCTGGCAGGGCTGGAAGAAGCGGAAGCCCAGGGGCAACCAAACTGTCCAAGGTTACCGGGAGGGGGTGGGACAGGTACCAGGTCTGGCCCCAGCTCAGCTTCTCTGTGGGGCGTCTACTGTGTGGAGGCACCGCCCCAGGGACATTGCAGTGAACCAAACAGAAAATACCCTGCGACCTTCAGATGGAAAGCCAGACATTGATAAATAACACCCCAAAGAAAGTATCCAGCGGTGGTTAGAGAGGGTGGGAACAGCTGGGGCCCATTAGGAAGTCAAGGGGCTGAAGAGAGGGCCTGGGGAAGGCTTGAAGGGTCTCGGGCTGATCCGGGAGGCCTCTAGGAAGGAAGGAATGTTCCAGGAAGCAGAGACAGCACACGCAAGGGCCCTGAGGCAAGAGCAGTCATTCACCCTCCAACTACCTTTCCTTTCCATTCTTTTAGATACCCTGTTAGCCCAGGAATCTGGATAGCTCCCTTTTTCCAGCTGAGCACACTGAGGCCCAGAGAGATTAAGAACCTTATCCCAGGTCCCCATAGAAAGTAGCCAGACTGAGCTGCTGTGTTCACAGCACCAGCAGGAGGAGCCTGATCTGTGAGTCACAGAGAAGGGCAGAGGGATGTTTCTGCAGGACGAGGGATGTTTCTGCTCTCACGCCGGCAGCTCGGGCTCTGAGCCCGGCAGGCAGAATCTCCAGCTGGAAATGGATGGTGAAGAGAAGCACACACCTTCCACCGGATCCTGGAACCCTGAGCCTTAACCCTAGCCCTATTTATTTTTAGACAGGCTCTCACTAAATTGCCCGGGCTAGGGCTGGGGATTCAGCTCAGTGTTTCCAGCACCTGCCTCACAAGGAAGGTCCCGAGTTTGATCCCTGATATCAAAAATAAATAAATAATTTTCCCAGGCTGGCCTTGCATTTGAGATCTGTCTGCCTCGGCCTCCCAAATAGCTGAGTTTACAGGCATGTACCACCATCCTCAGCCAAAGCTGTTTTAAACACTAGTAAAGCTGCTGAAAAATCCAATAGAAAATCAGAAGAGAAATAGGATCAGGAAGAAAAAAGCCCCACAGACTGAAAACTACTAGCAAAATAGTCGATTGCTGATGAAGTACAGTATTGTATTGAGAATTTACAAGGAACCTTCAAACTTCAAACCCAAATGTGGTGGCACAAGCCTGTTATTCCAGCACTCAGGAGCCTAAGGCAGGAGGATCACTGTGAGTTTAAAACCCACTTGTCTGCATAGTGAGTTCAAGGCCAGGCTGAGTGTCTCAGAAACCAAACAAGGGGCTGTAAAGAGAACTAGGCTGTGTTATGTACATACACCAGCTCCCCAGGATGAATGTAGTCATTATGCACTGCAGACCCAGACTAATAAAGGTAAAAATTGTAAATAAATAAATTTCAAACCCTGAGAACCAAAAAAGAAACACATTTTTAAAAAAATGAGATCTACGGCCTCCTCCCCCAGGGCCCACTCTGTCATCTGCCCCGCCCGCCCCGCCCTCTTCATCCTGCCTCCTCCGCTCTCCACATCCAGGTCTGCCGCCCCGCCCGCCCTCTCCAGCCGGCCCAGCCCTCCATCCTCCCGACTACCGGCCCAGGAAGCCGCGGCCTGCAGGTGCCTCCTGTCATCTCCCACTTCCTTTCTTTCCCCTCAACCTGTTTCCCACACTCAGCCAGAGGGAAGTCAGACTGTAAAATCCCCTGGTGGCTTCCTGCAGCTCAAAATAAAAGCCAAACACCTGCCTCGGCCCAGGCTCCTGCCCACCTCTGCCCTCCAGCCGCGTCAGACACAGGGGGTGCTTGCCCCACAGAGCCTTCCCACTGGTATCCCCTCTTCCTGCACCTCCCTTCTGTTTCTGCTCTCCAGGAAGGCTCCCCAGCACCCCTGACTGAGCAGCACCCCCTGTGGCTCTCCCCGTTTTCTGCACCATTCTTGGAAGGGTGAGTTCAAATCCCCGCTCTGCCAGGGTCCCTAGGCAGACCTTGGGCAGGTGTCTCCTCCCTGGGGCTTGAGTGTTCTCACCTCTCTCGTGGGACTGGGCCACGGGAGCCCATGCTCCGTCCCAGGGCTCTTGGGATAACCTTCGTTCCTGGGCCCCAGGACCAGCTGCCCCACTCGGCCTCCCTGAGCCAGTGTCCCCTGCCCCCCTCGAGCACCAGGCGGCCTGCGCTCCCTGCCCTGTCTGCCCTGCCGCTGTGGCTTCCTCAGGCCAAGAATGCCTGTCACACGGGAGGGTTAGAGACGGGAGCTGAGGCCCTGCCCTCGGGCCAAGGCGGTCAGGGGGCTGACCATGCTCCAGCCTCCTCTTCCCAGATTGAGAGTCCCGCCCTCAGAAATTCCCCTGCTTGAGGGTGGGGCAGATCTGCTCCAGTCCTGCAGACCGTCAAGGGTGAGACTTTCCAGTTGACAATGAGTGTTCTCGGTCTGCAGGGCCAAGAGAAATGAAAACAGATCCAGTAGTTTAACCTGGGCAACCCGCTGCGTGTCAGGTGCAAACGCACTCGCTTAGCTACTGAAATGGGCCAAGGATAGAGTGTTTGCTGACCGCACCCCAGGTTCTAGCCTCCACCCCCAGCATCACAAAATGAGGCAGAACAATAAAACGACTAACATGAAAAGTCACAACTGGAGCTACCAGGACTGGCAAGGCCCGGAACAACTGATGTCTCATTGCGCTGTTTGTTGGCTGCACGAACCTGCCACAGCGTGCTCCCAGCAGCACTGTTCCAAAGAGCCAGGGTGGGGCAGGGGAAACGTCATGTGGCCACACTGGGAATATTACTTGCTCATAAACAGAAAGATGCCCCCAACCCCTGTGGAATGTGGAAGAGCCTAGAAGACACCAGGCACCTGAGGACTTGTTGGGTTCATGGCCGGGACCCTGTGGATATGAAGTGTCTGGGACAGACCTGTCCCGCAGAGAGAAAGTAGATAGCAGATCCCAGTGCCTGAGAGGAGGACCCGGGGCATCTGCCGAGGGTCTGGGTTTCTTTGCCAGGTCATGAGATGTTCTGGGTGATGGGGACACGACCTACTGAATGGACAGACCAGCAGAGCTGTGCTTGGTAGATGGACGAACTGAAGGCAGCTATGGTCCCACACACCGCTGACCCTGCTTCTCTGGGAGGCTGAGGCAGGAGGATTAATAGTTTAAGCAACTTAGTGAGCCTCTCTCAAATATAAATACAAATGGCTGTGGGTCTAGCTCCGTGGTAGACACATGCACCTGCACACACACACACACACACACACACACACACACACACGAGGTGGCTGTCCCTGTATCCAGAGATGCTGCAACTTTTGACACTGCACATCAGTGTGCGTGCATGCATGCGTGTGTGTGTGTGTGTGTGTGTCAGTGCCATGTTTCTGAGTAGAAAGAGAAGTATATGATTGCTGTGAGACTCTCAGAAGCAAATGGCCCGGGTCCTGGCACGGGGCAGCTATGTTGCCAGCTGCTGCGCTCCCGGGAAAGCCCAGGGCCCCATCTGCTCTGTCCCTTCGCATTTCACTGCCCTGCAGCAAGGCCCAGGGATGGCAGGGATTCATTCAGGTCGCAGCCCGAGATGGTGGTGGCGCACAGACCGGAAAGGAAGGAATGCAGCCCCAAGGAAAGCCCCTGCCAGCCCAGGCTGCTTCCTGGGGTGCAGATGCATTTCCTTAGGGGATCCCCACCCAAGTGCTCCCCTGAGTGGCAGGGGTTTCATTTCTGTTTTATTTCAGGCCAAGGTACCAGCTAAGTAGAATCACTGGGGCCCAGGGATGGTGAAGCTACTGGCTCCTCCTGAGGTTCCCCGGGCTCTGGCCACCAGCCTCGGCGCTCCTGGCTCCCAGGGTGACACAGGACCTACCCTGAGCTGGGGAAGAACATCCCAAACTGGAGATTTCAGGGCTGTCCTCTGGGCGGCTTGGGGTGGTTCCCTGCCACAGCCTCCTTCCTTCCTGGCACACAGGCCTTGCCACAGCCCAAGACCATGCAGGCCAGCCACTGTAGGAGGAAGTGCTGGACCTCAGATGAGGAAGTGGGCACAGAGAGGCCAAGAGGCAGCTCAGGGACACACAGCACAGACACCAGGCAGCTGTGGAGCCAAACCCACGTATCTGAGGCCAGGGTTACTTTGTTTTGTTTTTGGTGATGTGCCAGGCAGCGGGGCAGATCCACTCCCCCCACCTCTCCCCAAGGCTCTCCATCCCCAAGTCAGCTTCTTTTTTTGTTTGTTTGTTTGTTTGGTTTTTGTTTTTGTTTTTTATTTTTTGAGACAGGGTCTCGCTTTATAGTTCAGGCTGGCTCTGAGCTCACTATGGAGCCCAGGCAAGCCTCGAACTCAGCAATCCTCCTGCCTCTGCCTCCTGAGTGCTGGGATGACAGGCGTGAGCCACCACGCCCTGTGGTATGTGGTATTGATGGCTGGTGGGCATGAGTCTCCATGCCCAGCATTGTATGTGGTTACCGCAGATCGAACTCAGGACCTTGTGCTTGCAAGGCAGGAGCCAGAACCACTGAGCTAACCCTCTGGCCCCCAAGCCAGCTTCTTGACACTTCTCTGCTCCAAAAGGTTTGGTGGGTGAATGCTAACAATTTTTGTGCCTCGCTTGGTGGTGCACGCCTGTACTCCCAGCTACTTGGGTGGCTCAGGCTTGTGGATAGCAAATTTGAGCCAGGTCTAGGAAACTTAGGAATTTTGTGAAACATGTCAAAATAAAACATAAAAAGGACTTAGGATGTACTTTAGTGGTAGAGTGCTTCCCTAACATGGACAAGATTCTGAGATTAAATATTGTAATAAAGGTTTTTTAGTCAGGCATGGTGGGAGGATTGCTGAGTTCAAGGTTTGCTTGGGCTACATAGTGAGCTCAGGGCCAGCCTGAACTACAAAGGAAGACCCTGTCTCAAAAAAAAAAAAAAAGTTTTTTAGAAAAAATAACACAGAGTAAAATAAAATAGAGATCTCCCAGGTCCTTGGCTCTTAGTAAACCCTTGGCTACTGCTACCTGTAGAGACTGAATTCTTGGGCTTTATTTATTTTGTTTTGTTTTTGCGGTTTTTCTGGATCTCAGTAGTTCTGGCTCACTTTAAGCTCACAGCATTGTTCTTGCCTCAGTCTCCCAGTGCGGAGATTACAGGCAGGAGCCACCATGCCCAGCTGTAGGGAATGAATTGAGTCCTTCAAAAAACAGTCAGCTGTGGCTTGGGGATAGGGCAGTTGCTTGGAACCAGAAAAAGTCCATTCAAGCCCCACTGTCAGGGATGTGCGAATTGGGAAAAGGATCCTGCTTGGCTCGTCCAGGTGAGATGAGAACACGGGTTTCGGAAGCCCAGGCGCTGGCGTCAGGAAGGGTGGGCTGCCTGGTGAGCTCGAGGTCACGGATCAATCTCTGGTACCAGAACAAAGGAGAAGCGAGAGACAGACAGAGCAGACCAGAGCAGCGCGGCCGGGAGGCCCCTGCCGGCCAGCGATGCCTCCGTGGGGCAGCACCCTGCAGAACTTCGAGAATAAACAGCTCATTTTGTTTTGTTTTCTCCTTTATAAAAGCGTGTGGTACTCCACGTCTGGAGGGGTAAGATCCCATTCCGCGGAGAGCTGCTTCAAGTCCACAGCACCTCTTAATGCGTTTCCATTCTCCCCTTCCTTCTCGCTCTGTCTCTCTCAGTTTGAAGCTATGGGACTTCTAGGGCAAGTGAGGGAAATAAAACTATCCCCCAGAGTAGGTGCCAGGCCCAGGTGGCGGGGCCGCAGCAGAGGGAAGTCTGGCCAGGGGCTGACACTCCCCCACCCCACCCCACCCCACCCCTGGCCTGGAAACCTCTCCGATAGCAGGGGGGGGGCACCCCGAGGCCCCGCCCAGGGCCCAGGGCTGAGCCTGTTCCTGTCCCGGCCGCACCCAACACACCTGTTCCACTGCGCCGAAAGCTGCCCTTAGCAGGGTTTCCAGAAGCCTGGCTGACTGGAAGTGGTCCTTATGTCCATCAGCTGATGATTAGATAAACAAAATAGTGTTTATACACAATAGGGCACTACTTGGCCATAAAGAAGGATAAACGAGTCATTTGTAGGAAAATGGATGCACCATGAGACCATAATATTAAGTGAAACAAACCACATAAACCACTTACTTTAAATATCAAATGGTTATTCTTATATGACAAACCCAAAGTATAAATAATTTATTATTTATTGATTTAGAAGCAGAGTATCAATATGTAATCAAGGTTGAATTTGCAGCCATCCTCCTGCCTCAGCTTCTCAAGTGCTGGTATTACAGGTGCAAGCCACCACACCTGGCTATTTTTTTTTAATTTAAAAAATTTTATTAGTACATGTTAGTAGTATATAATGATTACATTCATTGTGGAGAATTGGTACATGCACATAAGACATCTCATTTCTTTTTACTTCCTTCTGCCCTCCTCCAAGTATAATTGTTTAAAATTTAAATAAAGTGCAAAATAAAAAACAGATAACAGTAAACAGGGAGCTAGAGCTTTTGCAATTGGGAAGGAAACTAAAATATGGCAAAAGGGGAGAGAGGAAGGAAGGGGAAGTAAAAGAATGAACATGTGTTAGGGACACATACTCTCCATGAGGAAAGTAACATTAGGTACTCCAAACAAGGACTAATAAAAATAAAAGTAAGTGCCGGGCATGGTGGCTCATGCCTGTCATCCCAGCACTCGGGAGGCAGAGACAGGAGCATTGCTGAGTTCTAGGTTTGCCTGGGCTCCATAGTGAGCCCAGGGCCAGCCTGAACTGCAAAGCGAGACCCTGTCTCAAAATAAATAGATACATAAATAAAAATAAAATAAAAGTAAATAGCAAACCTTAAGAAGCTGGGTGGGGTGGCTCACACCTATAATCCCAACACTCAGGAGGTTGAGGCAGGAGGATCCTCAAGAGTTCAAGGACAGCCTAGAATACATATCAAGACCCTGTATCAAAAAACCAAGAAGAACAAAAGAAACCTGGCTGAAAGACAGATTGGGTCCCTTAGCAGCACAGGAGCTATAGGCAAGAAAGGAGAGTAGGTTAAGATTTCCCAGCCTTGGGCCGGAGGTTTAGCTCAGTGGTTCCAGCGCCTGCCTCGCAAGCGCAAGGTCCTGAGTTCAATCCCCGGTAACCACATACAATGCTGGGGGTGGAGACTCACGCCCACCAGCCATCAATACCGCACACCACATACCACAGTGCTGGGCATGGTGGCTCACACCTGTAATCCCAGCACTCGGGAGGCAGAGGCAGGAGGATTGCTGAGTTCGAGGCTTGCCTGGGCTACATAGTGAGCTCAGGGCCAGCTTGAACTACAAAGCAAGACCCTGTCTCAAAAAAAAAAAAAAAAGATTTCCCAGCCTTTTAAAGCATGGTGGCACACGCCTATAATCCCATCACTTAGAGGGCAGAGACAGGAGGATTGCTTACAGCCCAAGGCCACCCTGAACTACATACCAAGATCCTGTCTCAAAAACACCAGAAAAGACTTCCCAGCCTCTCTTCACCTGGGGATAGAAACTGGGGCCTTGCACATGCTAGGCAAGTCCTCTACCGCTGATCCACAGCCCTCCTTTTATTTTGAGACAAGCTTTCACTAAATTACTCAATTTCTCAGTTGGCATTTTTTTTTTAGACACTTTGTATGTCAGGCTGGCTTTGAACAAACATATGTAACACAGGCAATCCTCCTGCCTCTACTTCTTGCTGGGATTACAGGCGTGAGCCACCACACCTGATTTAGTCTGCATTTGAATTTCAGATCCTCCTGCCTCAGCCTCCTAAGGAGCTGGGATTATAGTTTCATTTAAGAAGTTTGAATTATACTCCTACCTCACAGGTGAAAAGAAGTAATTGACAGCAGTAACAACAGAAGCCAGGGCCGGAGGGTTAGCTCAGTGGTTCCGGCGCCTGCCTCGCAAGCACAAGGTCCTGAGTTTGATCCCTGGTAACCACATACAATGCTGGGCATAGAGACTCACGCCCACCAACAATCAATACCACATATCACAGTGCCGGGCGTGGTGACTCATGCCTGTAATCCCAGCACTCAGGAGGCAGAGGCAGGAGAATTGCTGAGTTCGAGGCTTGCCTGGACTGCATAGTGAGCTCAGAGCCAGCCTGAACTACAAAGCGAGACCCTGTCTCAAAAGGGAAAAAGAAGAAGCCAGGACTGGATTCCTAGATCTGCCTCTGACTGTGTGACTTTGAGTGAGTCACTTAACCTCTCTGGATGTAGGTTTCCTCCTCAAACCCGTAGCGAAAGGTCAGTGGCCAACATGAGGTCCTGTGCACCGCGCCTGGCACAGTCAGTGCTCTGTTGGAGCCGAGGAGACCCACAGCAGCAGGGGCTGCTGACAGAGGGGAGCACGGCAGGGTCGGCCTATGGATCTTGGGACAGAGCCTTCCTCGCAGAGAGGGCACAAGTACAAAGCCCTGGGCCACAAGCTGGCACAGCTAAAGGGAGCAAAGGGGATGAGAACAACAAGCATGAGCGGGCAGCGCAGGGCCTGGCAGCCCTTCCTCCATCTCTTTCTTGACTTCTTTTCTTTCTTCCTTCAGTAACTAGGACTTTCGCACTGAACTCTGCAATCCTCCTGCTTCAGCCTCCCAGAGAGCTGGGTTAGAGCCCTGGACACTCCGCCCGCAGAGGGCTGTTTCTGAAGGGCACAGCACAGCTATTTCATGGAACGTGCCTCTGCTGGGGTTTCCTGACGTTTGGCTGTAACTGAGTTCTCGAAGCGAGGCTGCTGTGTCTTTCCCAGGCGCAGCACCCCGAGGCACGTGAGGTCAGGCTCCCGTCCCTGAGGTCAGCCTGGAACCCCCGTCAACGTTCTGAAGTGAAGCTCCTCCTCCTGCCTCTGCAGTCCTTGCTCCCCACCTCCGGGGAGTCCTCGGGAGCCTAAGAATGCCCTGCCAGTCCTCAAAGGCCCATCGCTGCCAGGTGTGGTGGCTCATACCTATAATCCAGCACCCTGGGGGGCTGAGGCAGAAGGATGGCAGTTTAGCCACTTAGCAGGACCTGGTCTTGAGATAAAAATTTACAGAAGAGCTGGGAACATAGTTTTAATATGAAGGCTCTGGGTTCAATTCCCCAGTACCACCAAAAAATAAAAATAAAAAAGTTCACTTCTTGATTTCTTACCTATGACAATTATTGCAACAATGGTCACTGAGTTTCTAACCCTGGGCCTCCTCCGTCTGCTGCTTGGCTTTTGGCTGAGGGGCTTCTCCTCGTCCACCACAGCTCACAGCCCCGCTGGGGACACTGAGCACAGATGGGTTGGGGCGCAGGACGTGAGAGGATTTCAAATTGTTCAGGACGTAAACGTCTGGAAAAACCCGATCTTGGAACGAGTGCCCAGGCTGCTGGCAAGTCTGGCGCCCATGAGCGACCCAGCAGCTCCTCACGGGAGTCCCCTGGGTCGAGCTGGGTGTCCTGGCAGACAGAGACCTGTTCGTCCTTGTTCTTGTTTGCTTCCAAAATGTGGATTTCATAAATGTTGTGTAAATTTATTTCGTTGTAAATAAAAATTGATGAACTCCTGCCCTCTGATGCCTTCCGGGTCCCCTGTGGCGCTGACATTTTTTTTTTTTTCCTCGTTAAAAATAAAGGAGCCAGCCGGGCGTGGTGGCTCACACCTGTACTCCCAGCACTTGGGAGGCAGAGACAGGAGGATTGCTGAGTTCGAGGTTTGCCTGGGCTACATAGTAAGCGCAGAGCCAGCCCGAACTACAAAGCCAGACCCTGTCTCAAAAACAAAACAAAACAAAAAAATAAAGGAGCCAGGGGCTGGAGATTTAGCTCAGTGGTTCCGGCGCCTGCCTCGCAAGCACAAGGTCCTGAGTTGATCCCCAGTAACCACATACAATGCTGGGCAAGATGACTCACGCCCACCAGCGATCAATACCACATACCACAGTGCCGGGCGTGGTGGCTCACGCCTGTCACCCCAGCACTCAGGAGGCAGAGGCAGGAGGATGGCTGATGGCTGAGTTTGAGACTTGCCTGGGCTATGGTGAGCTCAGGGCCAGCTGAGCAAGACCCTGTCTCAAAAAAAAAAAAAACAAACAAACAAGGAGCCAGTAGAGCTGGGGATTTACCTCAACTGGTACCATGCCAGTGTTGGAAGCACAAGGGCCCAAATTCAATCCCTGGTACTGAAAAAAAAAAAGCTGATATGCGCGTGGGGAGAGGGGCGGCTCCAAGGTTGCGGCGCCTGCGCAGATCCACGGAGGTGGATCGACAAAGCAGGACCTGTGTGTGGGGGCTGCTGCGCCACCCTCCTGCTCTGAAATAAGGAACTAGGGTCAAGACAGGAAAAGCCAGTGTGATCCTGGGTCTGCTCCTCCATCACGCTCTGCCCTCTGCCCTGAAATGCTGCAGGGGCCCAGCACTGGGCTGTCAGAAAGGTTTGGTTCTGACTGTGGACTAAAGAAGGAGCCCTGCCTCAGTGGCAAGTTCCTGATTTAGCGCATGGGCCTGGCTATATGAGAAAATATTCTTGTCTTAGAAAATACACTCAAAGCTGGACCTGATGGTACACACCTGTAATTTCACACTTGGGAGGCTGAGACAGGAGGATCACTCCAAGTTTGATAAGGCCAGCCTGAACTATATACCAAGACCCTTCCTCAAAAAAAAAAATTAAAAAACAAGCAGAAAGTGCCGGGTATGGTGGCTCACGCCTGTCATCCCAGCACTTGGGAGGCAGAGGCGGGAGGATTGCTGAGTTCGAGGCTTACCTGGGCTACAGAGTTGAGCTCAGGGCCAGCCTGAACTACAAAGCGAGACCCTGTCTAAAAAAAAAAAAAAAAAAAAAAAAAAAAAAAAAAAAAAAAAC